>ML789307.1:177692-191054 GCA_009831015.1 Picea engelmannii
ATAAATGTTAGAAAGTAAAAACTACCACCTATTGACTCTATTTGCATTGGTCCACATAGGTCAGTGTGAACTAGTTCAAGATGTTGTTTGGCTTGATTGGAAGACTGTGGAAAACTAGTTCTCTTATGTTTTCCAAGTATGCAGGACTCACATGGGGGAATTTGCTCTTTAAAAATAGGTAGACCTTTGACCATGGAATTTTTCTGAAGAAGACTTAGACTCTGAAACCATGGTAGATGTCCAAATCTTGTATGCCAAACCATTGTTTCATTCAGGGTTGATGCACTCTGTGCATAAGGTTGACTCAGGTTTGCAGTTTTGAGGGTAAGAGGAAACATCCTATTTGGAGTCATATAGATTTCAGAAATCGATTTTCTGCTGGGTTTTCTATCATAGATTTTGCAAGATGCTCCCTCAAAAAGTACCTTATATCCTTTTTCAATGAGCTGTCCTACACTTAACAAGTTATGTTTCAAGTCTGGAACATGATAGACATTACATATGTCTTTCTTTACATTCTGTTTAGTAAGAATAGAAACAGTTCCTTTTCCCTGAATTTTGACTAAATGATCATTTCCAAGTGTAATATCAGATGATATTGATGAATCAATGCATGAAAGTAATTCTTTGTTACCTGTCATGTGATTGCTGCATCCACTGTCCAGCAACCAGAGATCTTTAGATTGTTGTCCAGTTTTGTGGCATGAGAGAAACATACCTCCTGAGTTTTCTCCTGTGTGATTTGACACATGTGCTCTGCCTGAGAGCTGATCTGCCTGCTTCTTCCTGCATTCAGATTCATAGTGTCCATACTTTTTGCAGTAATAGCATTGTATGCTTGATTTGTCATTTGATCTTCTCCCTCTGGCTCTTTGAGGCTGGAAATTCTGATGTTGATTTTGTTGTGGATTTCTGTGACCTTAGAAATTGTGATTTGGATATTGTTGTCTATTTCCTCTACTGGTATGAGGGTTACCTTGATTGTTCCCTTTTCCTCTACTTCTTCCTCTGCCTTTCCCTCTTCTGAATGAGAACCGAGTTTGGAAGGCATTGGAGATTGACTCATCTGTGAGATGTAGTCTTGTCTCATGTGTCACCAGAGAACCAATTAGTTCATCTATTGAGAATCTTGACAGATCCTTGGATTCAAGGATGGATGTGACAACCATTTCAAATTTCTTAGGTAGACTTCTGAGAATTTTCTCAACAATTCGTTGATCAGTGATGGTTTCACCAATCAGTCTGATCTGGTTCACAATTCCCATGACTCTGGTCATGAACTGATCCACAGTTTCGGACTCTGTCATCCTGAGAGTCTCGAATTGTGTCCACAAGGACTGCAGTTTAACTATTTTTACCCTGTCATTTCCTTGGTAGGACGTTTTGAGGATGTCCCAGGCTTGTTTGGAAGTACCAGCGCCTGTGATTTTCGAGAATATTGAATCATCCACAGAATTCTGAATCCAGAATTTTGCTTTGTTTTCTTTGGTCCTCAGAGTTGCCTGAGCAAGTCTCTGTGCATTTGTCATGGCAGTGAGGGTGGCTGGATCTGGTTCCACATATCCAAGATCCACTGGTTCCCAGCACTCTTGTACTTGCAAGAACGACTTCATTCGAAGAGACCAGAACTCATAGTTCTTTCCCAGAAGAATCGGACCCTGAGTTGGTCCTAGGCTGCTAGATGATGCCATTTCAAAAAAAAAATTGCAGAAGAAATAGAGGGAAAAATTCGTATTTACCTTCGATCTCAGAAGCGTCGATTTGTCGATGACCGATGGGAGCTTATTGGGCTTGAATTGGCCTTGGGTCTCCTTGCAATGTGACCACGCGCTTGAATGTTAAGGCGCTACGGGCTTTTCCCATTCTTTTGGCTTTCAAAATGTCGAAACGTGAAAGACGCCTGTGGACAATTCAACGGTCTAGATCTTGTGTGATCTGACGGTCCAAGACTTATCGGGATATCGCGAATCGGGATTTCGCGAGTTCTAATGTCGAGGTTTTCTGACTCCTCGATTCCCCGATCTCCGATTTTCCGATGGCGTTGTCTTGTCGGGACTTTTCCCGATTGCTTCGAGCTACGACACGCGTCCTCAACAGATGGACGGTCGTGATCTCTCCTCGCGATTTCGCGAATGGATATGACCCAGACGTTTTGTCTCTAGGTTCCGCGAAACGTCGATGCGTCGATTGACTCGTATGACAAGATGACGTCAGTTGGGCCCTGCAAATGGAGGGTCCCTCCTGTCGGGATTTCGAACTTCAGAGTTTCGAAGTGCTTGAGTTTCTTGTCCTCAAGATTCATGAAACGCCGAATCCTGATATGCCGATGGGTTCTTTCCTTGTCGAAACTTTTCCCGAGTCCCCGGATTTACGCCACGCGTCCAGGAGAGATGGACGGTCCTGATGCATCCTCGGGATATCGCGACTTGCGATGCTCCGTTAACACAATGTGTCTGTCACTGGAAAATCCGAATGTCGATACGCTGACGGCGCCCTCGATGTCCGCCACGTGTCCGATCAAAATGGACGGCTGAGATCTGATCGTGATTTCGCGTATCGCGATTTCACGAGTTGCGATGCCAAGTTTCTTTGACAACTTGAAACCCCGAATGCCAATTTGACAATGCGTTGATCTGCTACCACCTGTCCTCTGAGATGGACGACTCACAGGTCCTTTCGAGATATCGCGATATCGCGTATCAGAGTTTTGGAGTGCAATCTTTTGCACGTCCAACTCCCGATTACCGATTTTACGATGGAATAGGATCACGCCACATGTCTCTTGATGGACGGTCAAGATGACGACGGAATTTCTCAAGTCAAAAGTACTCCGGTGCGCTCTAGAGGGTTAAACCCCGTGCACTTTCTCGTTGATCTAACGACTGTCGGGTCTCTGCGCAAGATCGGACGACTGAAATGCTTTCGCCTTTTCCGTGCTTTCTTGTTCCCTTCTGAACTGGTTTCCCGCCTCGGATCCGTTCGTAAGATGAATCTTACGGCCTCAGCGGCTGTGTCTTGCGTGTTTGACGCGATCTTTGCCGAATTTGACGGAATTTCTCCTGTGGAAGAAAAGATTCGTGAATCTTTCAAAGATTTGAAAGAATCTCATGACTTCTTTGTTATCTGCTACAATCTTTAAACGCTCTGCCTTCTGTATGAATCTTTAACAAATTTAAGCTTAATCTTCAAGTTCTTTAAACTTTCTTTTGTTCTGCAGTTCTTCTGCGTCAATCTGTGACGATTCTTGAAAAAATTATGCAGGTTTCTTTAAAGTTTCTTCTTCTGCATTCTCTGTTTCCTCATTCTTTCGAGCGAAGTATGCTCTGCAACCTCTGCAAGCTTCCTACGACGATTTTAAAGAGTATTACGAACAACTCTCCAAGCCTTGTGAAAAAACTGTGATGCGTGCTTTCAAGATCCGTGAGGCTCTGCGCTGTGGGGTTCGAGTTGCTCTCCGAACTGTGTGAAGAGGCTTACACCTGAAGCTCTGATACCATGATAAATTGTGAGGCAAAGAGAGAATACAGAGAGAAGAGAATAAAACAGTATATTGAGAATGTATGAAGAAGTACAGAACTTCGAACTTAGTTACAATGTAAGATGGTTGAGCTATATATGCTCAAGCAAGACAAAAATAGAAAGTACAACTGTCCAGTACAGCTGGCAGTGTACAATCAGACTGTTGAGGGTACAATATATTTAACAAAAATGGAAATGTGAGAGAAATTCAGTAGGCAAATAAAGATACTTGATTAATGAGCTCCATCAAAAGACAAGATTCTGTGAATCTGTAAAAGAAGTACATGTGACAGGCTCCTAACCCTCTGTCTATATTAGAACAAAAAATGAGAAGTTCTGAACAATGCTAGGTGAGATAGTGCAAATGCGTGGATGCACTTGGAAGAACATTCAGATCAGCGAGAAAACTCTAGACAACTTTTCCTGTCACCACTAGCTGCCTCTATGTTTGGACTGGTGCTTTTCCAGTCTCAAAGGGGTGTCCCTAGGATATGTGTTTACTCTTTTTAAATAAGTAAAATCTGACTGTAAATTGGGCTTAAACAGACACACTATGCAGCCGTTTAATTGCATCGAAGCACTCAGGAACAGTGATTAACAACAAATTAAATTAAGGAGGGTTGAGATTAGATTTTTAACCAAATTACAGCAATGAGTAAATGAAAGAGAGGAAAGAATGTGTGCCCTAAGTAAAAGAAAGATTCAAAATAAGTGCACAATGATAACAAACAAGATCCCCGCAGCATGATTGTACATCTAAAACAACCGCACAAATTTGAAGAGCTGGAAACAATAGCCATAGACATCATTATGTCATGGGCTGCTTTGTCAATCTCTGGCATGTAGTAGCGGAATGATCCAGGTGGATATCAGTGGCCACCCACCTTTACCAACTGGCTCAAAACAACTTTCTGACAATTTTGACAATTTATTATTTTTAGCAGGTTTTAACTTCCGGGGCCATTTTGAGGGCCTAAATGAAAGTTTTTTGAGATCGAGGTTCTCAATGATAGCCAAATTTATGATTGAGCTCCCAAAATGAATCTCCTCGACGATACCTTTCCAACGAGCTATCATATGCCTAAAACGGAGATCGTATGCAAAAGTTATGGCCCCGGGAAGTTGATGTACTAACTTACCCAAACGGGGCCCACATGACTTTTGGCGCTTCATCTCCTAGGCTTAGGTTTTTGGATGTCTAGGAATTTTGGCATTCCCGTTTATTGTAAAAGGGCCTTTAGAGCCTCATTGTAATCATATTCTTGCGAATGCGAGTAGCTGTCACATCTCTTCTCAGAGATAAGCTACCACCATTCTAGCGAATCTTTCACTCTGTATTTTTACAGTCTCTGTACATTTCTCTGATTAATAGAAATCGTGTATTAATGTATATCTGTGTTTATGGTTGCATCTCTGATACATTTCTGTTATATTATTGAATATCTGCAATATCTCTATGCATTTCTTTATTATATCTCCGCTCTCATTTCGTGCCGAAAATGATCCGGATCACGGAAGAAGTCTGTCCAGTCTGGAATGGAAGAAAGGTGATGGCGTTGAGTCCTCTAACCTGTCAAAAAAGTCTAACCCCTTGAACAATCCTTCCTAAATCAGTTTTATCGAAGGCAAGAAACAAGAGAAGGGACTAATGCATCCGAGAAGAAAGATAACTTAAGTTCACAGTGAAAGATAAGCTGGCTTGCATGCTATGCTGCAAAACTGTCCATACAAACTTCCACTAGGGTGATCTAAACTGCTGTCTTATTGTTATGACCACAATCTGCTGGAAAAAAAATTTATTACAGTGCCTTAACTCCAAGATACATGCTGTTTGGATAGTACACCTGTCAGGTACGCTGAGAATAGGCTGCTACAGTGCCCAGTATCACTGTTACTGCTGCTTTTAGGATACACCAATCAGCATGCTTGCCAAACTAAGTATCCAAGTGGCTCTTGTCAAAGGCTACCCCACTATGCATGGATTAATTAACCAATAGAAATCTTAAAATAGCTACTACAATAGCACTCTCCCTCAGATATCTCTACTTCATTAACAACGACCACGTTAACAGACAGTAACAGCCTCCATTAAGGTGCGCACATCCCAAGGTACCTGCTGTTTGTATCTTGAATAGTCAACATGGACATTCTGGATATCAAGTCTGCTTCCTGTTAACTTTGAATAATTATTAGAGCACTTTTACCTCGTAAATGTAGCTGTATTTCCTTATAACAACTAGTATGTTGATAAGAAGCGTAATCACAGCGCACTGCTTCCATGGTTATGATGTTTAATAAGCAAACTAGTTTTAGTATTCAACAGGTCGCTCCTCCACAAATACCACTGACTTTTAATATAAATCTACTGGAAACTTCTGTGTCGTGCATACAGCAAGACCCCAATCGAACTGTCACTTTATCACTTTACACGTGTTGAATCTGCCAACACATTCCACCTTCAGCGCTGCTTCATTACTCTATTATGGCAGTTTTCTAATGATAAATGTAAGAGCAGGCTGTATCCCCTGATTAGAGCGCTGATCTTCCAACTATACTTCTGATTTCCAATAATACCAATCAGTCCAAATTCTTTGACAGAAATCTTGCATGCATGGTGATTTAAGCCAAGGGAAGAGGACGCACTTCTTAAGATAAACAACCTTGATCCTCCTACTATACTTCTGATTTCCAATCATACCAATCAGTCCAAATTCCTTCACAAAGAAAACTTCCATGCATGGTGATTTAAGCCAAGGGAAAAGGTCACACTTATGAAGATAAACAATCCCTGCAATTATTCATATGTAGGGATTTTTAACAAGGGATCTAATGCACACACTCCAGCTAGAATAGTAAGGTGAACTAGAGGTAAAAATATCACAAGTTTGATTTGTGAAAATAGAATAATGCTTACTCAAGATGGTGTGCTTCATCCATAGGCTAAGAAAACCAACCTTAGGTTCACACATGCCCAAGGAAGCTCCTCAAGAGATGCACCCTAATGCCCTTTAAGAAATGCGCCATGAAACAAGAAATTGCCACATGTTCACGTGAGATGCATCTGCTATGTACTCAACTTCAAAGTTCAAACTTGAACCACCACCCTTTACCCAGTCCGAAACCTAGAAACAACTCTATCAGTGCACCTCGGAGCCTTGACATTGCGCATTTCACTTGAAAAATAGACCTACTAAATATAGACAGGCTAAATATAGCAGTCCATCTCCTAAAAGATAGCAAACCCGGAACATGAAGAGAATTGTTATATAGACATTGTCGAATATAAAATATCTAAAATTAGACACTATTAAAAGTAGCAGTGTCTCGCATGTCCATGAAAATAGTGTCACTTTTCTTTTTGCAAGGAACCAAAATACATGCTATGAATTGACATGCAAGTAGTGAAACCCTAACTACTAAAAACAACATCTTTGTGAAACAACATGCATGTCATCGAAATGAAACTCATTGGAATAATGAGTTTTGAAGGACCAATAATATGTAGCTAACTTTGACATGTGGGTCCCGTTATCACATGATTTGTACTTGTGCAAAACCCTCTACAAGATCCCCAAATCTTGTGTTAACTATGGAAAAATATACCACTCTCACCTAAGTAGAGACTTCCCTCATTTTAGTGATGGAAGAGGTCCATGACAAGGGAGGCTTCCCTGGTGACATCAAGGGATCAAATAGAAAGATTAGCCAAGCCTACAACCCCCTATCTTGCTCACCTATTAGTGAGGCCTAGGTCTACGAAGGGAAATGAAAGGTCGCAAGGTAATGGTTGTACCTGTACGAGAAAATAAACAATTTGCAGTATATATATATACAATTACCAAGCTAATAAATGCAAAAATATCCCTTTAGACCAGTGTTACCAACATCGACAACGACAAAATATTTCTGAGGGTTTGAAAACGAAAATATCGGCAACATCGGGGAAAATATCAGAAAATTTCGTAAGAACGAAAAAAATACAAAAATATTCATTTTTTAAAATATCTAAAGCATCAACAACATCAAATAAATGCATTTCCACATAAATATGAAAAGAGAACTGGTATATATGATGTATAATATGTCTAGTAAACTCGAATACATCACAGTCTACAAATCAACACTAAATCATGTCCTGAGTCTAAAGCCTCAAAATATCATCAAAAAATATAATAACTGACAATGTATCTCATCATCATGAGTCATTTACAATGAAATCAAATAAAGTCTAATGATTCCCTCTGCCCCTTTTACGAGAAAAGGTGATATCTTTTCCTCTAGAGGAAGAAGCCCCTGGGGCTAGCACTGGACTCTGACGTCCTATAGAAGAAGCAAGAGCTAGACTCTAGTGTCCTCTATCAGTGCTACTGCCAAGTACAA
Organism: Picea engelmannii; assembly: GCA_009831015.1. Taxonomy (NCBI): domain Eukaryota; kingdom Viridiplantae; phylum Streptophyta; class Pinopsida; order Pinales; family Pinaceae; genus Picea; species Picea engelmannii. Next base: position 185,592 of record ML789307.1, read on the forward strand.
CTCCCTCTATCACAGTCCATGAAGATGGTGGTTGACTCTACTCTGTAACATCCTCCTCCTCCTCCTCCTCTACTACTGCCCCCTCTACCTCCTCCTATATCCAATCAGGCATCGATTCCAATATAAGCCTCTCAGACTCAACCCTCCATTAAGCACTGGTGTCAATCCCATCCAATGAAATGGCATCCAAATCAGGTGTTTTATGAATCTGCCTCACCAATAATCGAAGATTGTATGACGCAAACGCGCCACCCAGGGCACGTCCGCTCCCACAGGACCTTCTTTTCCTTCGGCCCGAAGAACTGAATGCTCTTCAAATCCCTTATTGGGACTTTCCTACACCCACAGGACTCTCCTTGCTCTTGTCGGGAATTCTCCCGTCGGGAAATCGGTACTTACGAGGTCGTGAATCACTCACCTCACGGATCCCCGATTCCCGATCCGCGATGATACTTTTTCGCACTCCTCAGCTCCTTCCAGCTGACTCCTTCTCATGTGACTTGCTAGTCCACAAGACCACAGTCCTTCCCCTATCGGAGTTTCGGACTTCGCGAAATTGAAAGGTGTAGGACTTACGCTCTCAGAATCTCCGATTCTCCGATCCCCGATGCCACCTGGCGTTGACCCCTTCGAGGGTTGGCCTCCCGACACCTATCCTCCACTACGGACCTTAACCCTGTCGAGAAATCGCGTTTCGCGATATCGCAGTTCCTAGGGCAACGGTTTCTTCGTCTTCGAAAACCCCGAAATGCCCAACCCCAACTCCCTTGGATCCTCGGACACGCGTCCCTTACATCGAACGGCTCCGACCATATCGGGAAATCGCGGATCATGATTCCGTTATGCAAGAGTTTCACGACTCCGGAAACCCCGATATCCCGAACTCCGATTCTTCGGGATCTCCTGCCACGTGTCCCTACTGAGATCAACGACTCTGATCCTCTCGGGAAATCGAGAATCACAAGGTCCCGATTCTCTGCCTTGACAAAAACCCGATGACCTTGATATCCCGATGGCTCCTCCAGGACTCCTCCTCTGCTCGCTGGGACTTAAAACCTGCGCAACTTTTTCGAGATCTAACGGCTGACGGGATTTCGCAGTTTTCCTCGGCGAATCCTGACCGTCGATTCCTCCTCCTTGGGGATTTCTTGAGAAGGCTAAATGTTCTTTCTCAGAACTTGTCCTCTGACACCTGCACTTTCATCTCCTGCTCGAACCTTCCTCGGTACAACTCCTGTGCTCTACGTTAACGATGTCACGAAGGTGCTATGCCTCCTGAGCTTTTCCACTCTGATTCTTTCAGGGGAACTTGCGCGCACTCCTTGCGCTCAACATTCAACAACTCCCCAAGTGTTGAATCCTTCCGACTCTGCACACTCCTGCAGCAACAGTCTTCGATCTCCTTTGCTCAGATTTTACGACTGAGACTTCCTCTTCAGCCTGCACACTCCTTGTACGGCCTCGACAACCCACTCTCACTCCTGAGTGAATGAGAACAAGAGTTTAACTCCTTGAGCCTTCTGTCAACGCACTCCTTGCGGACAACTTCGACTGCACTCCTTGCAGGAATCCTTGCTCAAACAGAGAAACGATTGTAACTCCTTCACTTCCTATCAGACTTCAATCTCGACACACGAGATCATACACTCAGCATAACAACAAGTGCATAACAGAAAGAAATATTCATATGCAGAGCATTCAACACACATACACAGAGAATAACACAACCATGAATCTGAATCAACTTCTTCTATAAATTCAGGATCTGTACATGGATGTTCTTCTACAGCTCTCCGCTATTCTCCTATGCTCTCGATTCTTCTAATTCCTGTTGCTAATGTTACAATGATACAAATGAGGGTGTCTATATCTGGTTTCCCTCCTGCGCTCTAAAGCTGTCTAATCTAAGAATTCAAATCTACCTACCTGCAACTACTACTATAAATGCCTCTGTCTATCTCAGACGAGAGCGTATGGCTCGAGGTCTGATTACATTTTTACCAAGGCACCAAATTAAATGATCTCATTTATGTTCAGCGCATCAATTCCAAGGGAAAAAATTTTAAAATTCAGAAACTTGCGCTGGACGTCTTCCAGCTGTCTTCTGCTTCCACGTTGGTTTTGCTTGTCGTGAGGGATGCTCCTGCATCATTATAGTAGACATATACCATGTCATTGAGGCATTGGGATTCCAACCTGTATGAGGGCCAAAAATTATAAATTAATAATAATATTATAATTTATAATTTATAATGAATTCAAAATTTAATTTGAAAATTTGTAACCTGTTGCACTTCTTGGTGTGTATTTTCTCAAATGTACTCTAGTCGCGCTCGCATCCTGAAGAGCTACATGTTTGGCTAAGCACCCGAATGGAAAGATTTTGTAGATGGGTTACTCTACCACTATAGCTTGTCCACCAAGCATCTACAACAAATCAGAGAAATATAAGAAAAGACATTGAAATTTGAAAGTTAAAAATTGAAACAAAGTTGAAAGAAAAGACATTGAAATTTGAAATTTAATGAAACTTACCTGACATTTTGGTCTTCTTATGAGCTATAGCCATCTAAAAGACAAAAGTCCCACCAAGACATCCTATATATTTCAATTTCTTTGGAAATCTTTGCACGTTCATCATGACTTACCACCATTCTCTCAACACATGTGAGGAATCCTTCCATAACCTCAACATCAAATCTAAAACCACATGAGTAAGAGAATGTGGGATTGAGGTAGATCCCTACAACATGAATTGGGCGATGAAGTGTATTGCTCCATCATTGATCAATCACTCCCCATATCTATAGTCATTTCTGAAATCGATCATCTCCCTTGTCATCATAGTAGGCATCGATGGCTTCTTTGACCCTATCCATGGTTTCATACAAGTAGCACATTGTGGGCCTGTCTCCATCAACCAATCAAAGAACCTTTACCAAAGGTTCGCTAATGGCAACCACCTCCTGCGCTCCCACCCAGAAGCTCTCCTGGTATGACACTAGCCTGCATATGGCCTCCCCCTCCAGTTTACGGATAAATTATAAATCATCCCACTCATGTGAAACAAACATCATCTTCAAGTCCCGCATACAAGCCAAGATAGATTGAAGAGATATGAAGCTAGTGGTAAAGCACGTGATTGTAGGAACCAACTCCCTGATATTTGTGAATCTTCTCATCAGGCTAAGCACATATGCATGATTATATATGAATTTTGTGATGCTCTTAGCCGATTCAACAATGTCCCTGATATAAGGAATTTTTCTCATATGCTCTAAAATCAAATCTATACAATGTGCAGCACAAGGAGTCCAAAACAATGTAGAATACCTTTGCATAAGCATCCTACCTACAACAACATAGTTAGTAGCGTTGTCCATTATGACTTGGACAACATGTTGTGGACCCACCTCTCGAATAAACTCATCCAATAAGTCACATAACAATGATGCATCTTTAACATGTATAGATGCATCAACAGATATAACAAACATTGTCCCCTTGGGAAAATTAACCAAGAAGTTAAGAGGTGTCCTACCCTTCTGGTCCGTCCAACCATCCGACTTCACGATGCATCCAGTGATTTCCCATGATCCCTTAAGCTCCTCCAATCTTCTAGCACAATCAAGATTTTCATTCTGAAGGATAGGCCCTCTCAACTCCTCATAGGTAGGGACCTTGTACCCCATGCCAACAATAACAATTGCATCAAACATTGGTTGATAGAATGGGTTGTTCTTGGAAATGTTAAAAGGAATGTCACTCCATAAGAAACACTTACACACCAACTTATCATCCTCTTCCTTCTCCTTTTGTTTTACCATTGACCTGATAAAAGGTTGTGCACCAGGTGTGGTTCTAGGAATAAAACACGATGAGGTAGAAGGTGGAATTGAAGAAGCTGAAATTTCCTCCTCAGATATTCTACCTCCTCTCCTTGAAAATTAAGCTTTCTTAGCTTCCCTATATTCTCTGGCTAAACCCATATCCTCGAGCGCTTTGTTGGAAATACGCATGATTTTCGGGGTTGAATTTGAGAAAATATCTACTTAATGTCCCGAAATTTTTGCAAGGTGGTATTTCATCCTGGTAATTCCCCCCATCATTCTCATTCTACACAACTTGCAATACAAAGTTTGTCTATTAAACCTCCCCTCGGGATCGCCATATTTCCACATAACATCCAATTTTCTCGACATTTTCAATCTTCAAGTGATCAAACCTAGGGCACAAAAACAATGGAAAAAAATTAAAATCACCATTTAACTTTTAAAGAATCAAGATTCAAGATAATGCAATCTACAAGTAATACAAATTTACAAAATGGGGGAAAACTGATAAATTAAAAAAATAAGAAAAAAAAAACTATCATAAATTTGCAAAAAAAATAAAAAATGGTTGGAAATCAATCCACATTCCAAAATAATTTGATGAAAGCTGAAACAATAGTCCTTAACTACCAAGATGAAGAATACATAACAAAGATAAAAATAGTCCAAAAAAAGGTGCAAATTGTTGCCTATTATCGCACGGTTTGTAGGAAAGGTTTAAGGAGCTTGAGTCAAGGCTTGAAACCAGCGAAACAGGAGCTTCCCCACCCACTGTCACCTCGATGGGGAGCTCTTTCTATTTAGGAGGGCTAGTCCAAGGGAGAAGTCCCTATGTAATCTGGTTGCTTAAAGGGTTAAAGGTTTAATGGACCAAGGTAAATGATTCCCTCTCACAGATTACTGCCCAAAAGAGATAGTCAAAGGAGATCTTCCACTGGATGGCACCCGTTTGCGAGACAAGACAAATAAAACTAGAATATGTGCTGCAGTGGTTAGTACTTCAAATCATTTATGACTATCTTTAAAAAATATATATGAGCAATGATCAAATGCTATTATTGACGAAGTCAATGATTGCAAATCAAAGATAAAAGACTTATAACACTTCTTCAATAAATACCAATGAGATATGGGCATCCAAGGTGCAAAATTAGATCTTTATTATATCACAATGCTATATGTTATCGCACGGTTTGTAGGAAAGGTTAAATAGCTTGAGTCAAAGGTAGAAACCGGCGTAACAGGAGCTTCCCCACCCACTGTCACCTCGATGGGGAGCTCTTTCTATTTAGGAGGGCAAGTCCAAGGGAGACGTCCCTAAAGTCAATCTGGATAAAGGAAGGTTAAAAGATAAGGCCAAGTCAAGGAGGAAACCCTTCCACAGATTGAAGCCCAAGATAGTCACAAGAACCACTGCTAAAGCACCTGTTTGCGAGACAAAACAGAGACAACTAGAGTATATGCTTGCAATGGGTTAGCACTTCATGAAATGAATGACTATCTTCTATTCAATATATGAGCAATAACTAAATGCTATTATTGACGAAGTCAATGATGGCAAATAAAGCAAAGACTATAATCACTTCTCAATATAGCATAAAGGACAATTAGCATTTAATGTGTGTAATTA
>ML789307.1:215735-230458 GCA_009831015.1 Picea engelmannii
ATCTCTAGGTTTTCATTTCCTATGGATTTTATCTTTTACCAGCTGCTTTTACCCCCTGGGCCTTTAGCCCCTTCTTCCCACAAGACAAGATGTACCCTGGAAGGTCATCCTAATGGCTAGACTAGGGGAATGGGATGGATGAGTGGGATATAAGATGAAAAAGTGATAAGATGGTGGGAGCGGACGATGGCTTTGCAAACCCCCCTTGGTGGCTAACCAAAACCCATGAATACCAACTTGCTAAGCTACCCCATCAATCACCCCAACAGTGGTCAAGTGGATTAGTGTAAGATCCAAGCAGTCATCAGAAATGAAAGGAACCTAATGCATATATAAGAAGGTTGTAATGATCAAATATGACACATACCATGATACCTCGGACCAATTACCTCATGGCGCAAGAGTCCTCTCTGCTGCAGGCCCAGGCCGGTAGTGATGGAAGCTGGTACTGCTGACGGGAAAAGTCTGGCTGAGAAGAAGAAAGATGGGCCCTCCAGGGCCATGCTCAAGTCGCTCCTGCTCTCGGTACTCCATGTCTAGGACCATGTGGGCCTCGAGACATGATCTCCTAGTTATCCCTAGATATCGGGGATAACATTGTCCATACCCAGTCTCCTTTATAATGGGTCGAAAGGGATTTCCCAGATCTGGACCAATGATCTCTCTGAGTGTCCAACTGTACCTCCACAAGAGTTGCGCACTATCTGACTGGAAAGTGTGCCTTGGATGAATCCCTTGTCGGAATGACTCATGAAATGTTTCAAAAGAAGCGCCTTGCTTCCTCCTCAAATGGGCCGGAAGGAAACTGTTGGATATCCCCTGATCAAATCTGGATAACTACCAGAGTCTCTCAATCCTCATGCCTTCACCCTGCTAAAGTGCGCCCTAGTTGACTAGAATGAAGAAATGTTGTTGAATACTTGTGAGAACCTGTGTGATCCTTCCAGTGACTAGGGTGTATCTCTCAATACCAAAATCAACCAGTGGTGGTGGTTTCCTCCAAAACCCCACAAAATAATGGAAGTCAATCTTCCTCCTCTTGAACCTGTTTCCTCAACTCAAAATCATCAATAATGCCAAATTAGGTTGAACTCACTCCTTTTATCCTTCTATCGTCTCATTCTCCGTTGATATGCATGGCATAAGCAACTTCCCCTTAGTTATTATTAATTATTCACTTAATTCACTTTAACCCCTTTTTCTGAACTAATTAAATGTTCACTTTACCCCCTTAGATGATTTTCCCCTTTTAATGTCATTTTTGGTTAGACTTTGATGAAATGACATTAATTAGATAGATTGTTGCCCTTTCTGCTCAACTATAGTCTACGGGAACTGGTAGACTACTCAGTCGCTCTCTGTTGGGTCATCATAGGGAAAGGGACATCACACCATCTGCCCTAGGGGGAAATGAAGAGTGGGGACTATGTGGCCCACTTATTTTATTAAAGAGATTACAATGATCTTTTTTGGATGCTAGTGGTCCCTTATATGGACGAGACCATTAAGCTTACAAGTTTTCCAAAATATTTATTGAAGAAGGAGGTGCTCCTGGGTGTCCTGGAATGTCCAAATCCTCTCAAAACGGACAAAGTATCCCCTTGTTTGTTCACCAACCTGCAAAAAACGACAAGTTACTTGTGCCAAAATGATGCAAAACAACTATTAGAAGGTGCCTGCAAAAAGAGGTTAGAGTTGAACAAAAAATCTATAAAATTTCTAAGTAAAATCTTCACTAAACTAACCAAATGAAGCCTAATGAAACAAGAAAAGAGAGCCTTTTCTTAGTAATATTAATTTTTTTCCTAAAATAGTATATTATATTACCAAGTCTTCCCAAATTTAGATTTTAGACACTTTAGAAAGAAAACTATCTTTAGCCTCTTAAATTTGCTTTTTAAAACTAGCTAAATGATAGACTTTTGCAAGCTAGATCTACTTAATGAATGAAGCTTTATGAAGTAAGATCTAAGCTATTTTCTTTTGACATGCAAATAAAAGTGTCATTTATATTTAACTTGAAACAAAATTCTAACTTCGCATGTATTGAAAGTAACCCAAAAGAATATTTAGAACTTGAGAGAGAGATAGAGAAAGTCTAGGCTCAAGAATTGAATCATTGGGCTATGGGGTCCTTTGAGAAGTAGTTGAGGGGTTCTTTCTCCAAACAAAGATCTCTAAGAAGAGGAAGAGTTGAGCTACAAGTCCTCACCTCTTCAAGCTTGAGAATCCTGTAAACTAAACAATTCTTGCCAAGCAAATTGTTAAGCATATAAATCCTACACTTGAAATTTAGAGATACATGTATAAACTTAGATAAACATGCAATCTAATTCTCAAATATGAAGGAAAATAACACAATAAAAAAACAAGCTAGTTTAGATAAGTCTTACATCCAAGGATACGCTTAATGAAAATGGAAGACAAAATAGCTAATCTACAATTACCTCAAACACCATATAAGCAATGAACAATGAACATCCACACAATGAAACCACCCACAATGGACCTCCAAAGTATTCTTTATTCCAATCTTGAAAAGAGTATAAAAATTACAATACAAGTCTTTCTCAAAAGCTCCGAGTAGTTACAAAGAGGAGGGGTAGCTTATATAAATAAGAAACCGGGTGGCAATCCCAAGAGAGGGAGGCACCACTTGGAGGAGAAATGAGCATGTGGATGGATATAAAGGTGCCACAAGTCTCCATAAATCCAATTGATTTCCACAAAAGAGAGTTAGAAGGTGAGAGAGGTTGCCACCTCTCAAGAGGTAGGCACCTCTCTGCATGAGTGTGGCACCTCTTGAGAGGGGGGTGCACCTCTTGCTTGGAATCTCTTCTAAATTCAAGGGGGCTGCCACTTAACTCAAAAAATCATCCAATCGAGTTTCTCTTGTATGCCAACAAGTCTCTTAACTCCAAACATCCCAAAACATGTTTCCAACATGTTTACTCAATAATAGGGATGCTGATCTTTCTGATTTTTATGTATTTTATTTGACTTTTGTGAATAAAATTACTTTTAAGTGATTAAAAATCATTAATTTCACTCACAAAGTGGGCATTTAGGTAAAGTGGGTCTTTTGAGTGTGAAAACGAATACCCCCAAAGCATATAATGCCTCCGACTACCACTTATTTAACTTAGGACTTATTTACAATTAAAATATCTCGTTTTTGCGAGAAATTTAAAAACGAGATATTTTATATTAACTGAAAACATTAAAAAATCCTAGGGGGGAATTAGCGCAATTTACATGACTCAATATTGATGACTAACATGGTAATATACATTAGACACTAGACTTAGATGACCAAGCTAAGGCCTAACCATCGATACATACTCCAACTTTGGAGGAAATGAGTAAAAAAACTCAAAAATTATAACTCGCTTAAAAATTAACTCAAACAAGAAATAATTAATAAGTAAAAAAAAACATTCTAAAGTTATGCACTCATAATTAAGTCTTAGGAGGCTAATCCTTTTACAAATTCATCAAACTAAATTCATCTTATTACAATGCCCCATGGGGGGATGGAAATGTGGTATAGAGAAAAAGGTGACCAAATTGGTCGGCTGGACTTTTGAACTCTAATTTTGAACACATTTTTGTGCAATCTTTGGTGGCTCTGTAATTATTAAGGATCCTACAAGAAGAAAGTTTGGCTAACCTCCTCCAAAAACCCTTTCAGGTCCAAGGATAATGGTAAGTGAATTGTGAGTTCCTTCTTGCAGAATACTTTGTCAAATTATTTTGGAGCAGAGTCACCAAATGATCAAGTTTATTTTAAACAAACAAGAAGCATCAAACAAAGAAAAAAAAAAGGAAAACAAAAATACGTATTCTAGGAATAAAAAGATTTACCTCAGCAATGGTGCCAAAAAATGTTGCCACCTTATACACACCTTGGGTAACGTGGAAGAAATATTCAATTCACTGGGTGTGTCCTTGGGGGCAAGTCTCGAGTCAAGATGATGTCCCCTGATCCTCAACTCCTCTGTCTAGGCCAACTCCTAGCGAAACCAAGGGGGGTAGTCCGTGAAGAAAATAATCTAAGGCATGAACTAATCTAAGTAAAAGAAATTGAAACTAGGAGTTTTACTGCAAAGCAAGAACAATATGACAATCTAATCTAGTAGCATATATAATGCATTCACTATTAAAGATACATCCAATAATATGAAAGCAAATGAGTGTAATGTCCCTTTTCAAATGAGTTCTCTAGGGATTGACAAAATAGCCTAAGTAATTTCCATAGGCTTTAATTAGGGTACAAAAAGAGAATTAATTATTTACTTAATGTCATGGGTGCCGGAATTAAATTAATTTTAAAAAGGGGCATTGAGTAAGTGGTTAAAAGGCGCCTAAGTGACTTTTATAATATGAAACTTCATTGAAACATATTAAAGAGTAAAAAGGTCACAAAAAGGTGAACAAAAGAATATAAGAGAAAAAGAGGCCTTCCTCTCTCATTCTTGCATTGGTATTTTCTAATTTCTCATTGAAAGAGAATTTATTGTGGCTTTGAAACTCTTGGGACAGAAACCCTAGGAGATATTTTTAGAGATTAGTTTCAGTAGTGCCACAAATCCATCTTAGATAATCCTTTGGAGAGGAGAGATCATCCAGATTTCTTCATTGTTCTTCATAAGGGCTATATTTTGTAGCGTTGTTTTCTTTTATTCGTGGTTGAGGTTTTCATTGGATGGCTGAGTTTGGTATTTAGCGGTTGAATTCCCATCACTTGACAATTGAGTTTCCATGGATAGGGGTCGACTTGCTTGAGGAAGCCGAGTTTGAATGGTCCAAGGCAATCTTCTGGTTTAGAGGCCAAATATTAGCTTTTTGGGGCCGATTTGGTATATAGGCTACGATATCCTTCACTGTTAGGCGAATATTCACTGCTAGGGGCCAAGTTATTCCCTTGTTGGTCATTTCTTGCAGCGGGAGAAGTCTGAAATCGAAGGTTACTATATTGGGAACAAATCTAGACCCACTATGGGCATTTTGGAGTTGGCTGAGATATTTCTCGTGTGTTGGGCATATTACTCTCTGCTTGGGCGACCAAATCTCAGATCTGGACGAGTTCTACATTATTGGGTAAAGTTTTATACTGCTGGAAAACTTAATGTGTACGAGAGACAACACTCTTGTGATGGGTTGAGCTCACCTTTGAGCAGAGATCCAAGGCAGCGATATACTGTTAGTGGGACGAGTTATTTCCAGAAGATAGCAACATTCGAGGGAGAAACTCATGTGGATCTGTAGAGGATAATCTTCACATTATTATCAACATGAGGAAAGGAAACTCAACTTCAAAAAATAAACTACAGTGGTTCTTATCTCCTAAAGATCAGACCTGTAACAAATACCATCACTAAGCAATAACAGTACCAAGTTCTTCTATGTTCATTGTTGGATCATTGAATTGATTTCATATGTTCTGTTAGTATAGTGGTATGATTATCAGGGTTGTTTGAGTCTTCTATTAGAAATTGTTGTAATTATTAACAGTAGATAAAAGAGTGAATTTTTTGTTGTAGTATTCATAAGCAAACCAATTGACCATTTTGTCCACACCGTAAACCAAGAAAAATCCAAAAAAAATTGGCCGGAACATTACAATGAGATACATTCATCGATACATTGCTTCAAGATATAGAAAGTGCTTGAAATGTAAATACTTGAAAAAGTAAATGCTTGAAGTAAAAAGCTTAAAATGTGAATGTTATGAGACCAGTGCCAATAGTAAGATGTTGTTGCTGAATAGGAGTGTTGCAAGTGTTTTTGTAAAATTTTATTTAGAGTAGATTAGGTGGATTGAATGTTGTGAATGCAAGTCACTATGTGAGGTGTGTGCCAAGTGGAACAAGAAAATAAATCTAATCTAGATTTGGCCTCTAAGAGGTTATCTCTCGTAACTTCACACAATAGTTCAAGATATTGTCGAATGTCTAAGACGGGGAGAACTTAGATCTCAAAGTTCATGTCTAAGACGGGGAGAACTTAGATCTCAAAGTTCTTCTCTGGCTTCACACACAATTTCTCGTGTTTCCAATCAAGCAATAACAACTTAAAGATTTCCCTATTAAGACTACTCCACACTGACTAGCCTCAGTTCAAAGCATACTAGGGGGAGCTGAGGGGATTGATTTATTTTCCAAATTGAAATAACTAAAAAGAAATGTTGAAATTAAAACTAATCTAACAAATTGAAAATCACTCTATGAAATGAAATCTAGACCAATCTAATCTAATAAAATGAAATCTACTCTAATATTTTTTGCGGTGCCTGTGATAAATTTTAGCTTTCCTTTAGGTGAGAATTGTAAACTTGAAGCAAAAATTGAGCCAAAATGAACAATAACACAAAGACATTGTTCCCCCTAGGGGGAAATGAAGAGTGGGAACTATGTGGCCCACTTATTTCATTAGAGAGATTATAGTGAGTGGTCCCTTATATGGACAAGACCACTAAGCTTACAAGTTTTCCAAAGTCTTTATTGAAGAAGGAGGTGTTCTCGAGTGTCCCAAGATCTCCAAATCCGACCAAAACGGATAGAGTCTCCCCTTGTTTGTTCACCAACCTGCAAAAACAGCAAGGTACTTGTACCAAAATGTTGCAAAACAACTATTAGAAGGTGCTTGCAAAAAGAGGTTAGAGTTGCACAAAATATCTATAAATTTTTTAAGTAAAATCTACACTAAACTAACCAAATGAAGCCTAGTAAAACAAGAAAAGAGAGCCTTTTCTTAATAATATTACTTGTTGTCCTATAAAAGTAAATGATATTACTAAGTTTGCTCAAATTTAGATTTTAGACACTTTAGAAAAAAAACTATCTTTAGCCTCTTAAATTTTCCCTTTAAAACTAGCTAAATGATAGACTTTTGCAAGCTAGATATACTTAATGAATGAAGCTTTATGAAGTAAGATCTAAGATATTTATTTTGACATGCAAAGAAAAGTATCTTTTAAATTTAACTTGAAATAAAGTTCTAACTTTGCATGCATTGAAAGTAACCCAAAAGAAATATTAAGAATTTGAGAGAGAGATAGAGAAAGTCTTGGCTCAAGAATTGAATCACTGGGCTATGGGTTCCTTTGAGAAGTAGTTGAGGGGTTCTTGCTCCACACAAACATATTGAAGAAGAGGTAGAGTTGAGATCCAAGTCTTCACCTATTCAAGCTTGAGAATCTTATAAACTAAACAACTCTTGCCTAGCAAATCGTTAAGCATATAAATCCTACACTTGAAATTTAGAGATACATGTATATAAACTGAGATAAACATGCAATCTAATTCTTAAATATGAAGGAAAACAAGACATCATAAAAAAAAGCTAGTTTAGATAAGTCTTACATCCAAGGATATGCTTAATGAAAATGGAAGACAAAAGAGCTAATCTACAATTACCTCAAACACCATATAAGCAACGAACAATGAACAACCACACAATGAAACCACCCACAATGGACCTTCAAAAGTATTCTTTGTTCCAATATTGAAAAGAGTATACAAATTAAAATACAAGTCTTTCTCAAAAGCTCCAACTAGTTACAAAGAGGAGAGGTAGCTTGTATAAATAAGAAACTGGGTGACAATCCCAAGAGAGAGGACGCACCACTTGGATGAGAAATGAGCATGTAGATGGATGTAAAGGTGCCACAAGTCTCCATAACTCCAATTGATTGCCACATAAGAGAGTTATAGGGTGAGAGAGATCGCCACTTCTCAAGAGGTAGGCGCCTCTCTCCAAGAGTGTGCCACCTCTTGAGAGGGGGACACACCTCTTGCTTGGCATCTCTTCTAAACTCAAGTGGGTTGCTACTTAACTCAAAAAATCATCCAATCAAGTTGCCCTTGTATGCCAACAAGTCTTAGTGAATCTCATTTAACTCCAAACATGCCAAAACATATTTTTGGCATGTTTCCTCAATAACATGGATGCTGATTTTTCTTATTTTTATGTCTTTTATTTGACTTTTGTGAGTAAAATTACTTTCAAGTGATTAAAAATCACTAATTTCACACACAAAGTGGGTACTTAGGTAAAGTGGGTATTTTGAGTTTGAAAACAAATACCCCGAAGGCATATAATTCCTCTGAGTACCACTTATTTAACTTAAGACTTATTTACAATTAAAATATCTTGTTTTTGCGGGAAATATTATATTAACTGAAAACATTAAAAAATCCTAAGGGGGACTCAACGTAATTTCTATATGATTCAATATTGATGACTAGCATGATAATATACATTAGACACTAGACTTATATGATAGATCTAAGGCCTAACCATCAATACATACTCCAACTTTGGAGAAAATGAATGAAAAAACTCAAAAATTATAATTCGCTTAAAAATTAATTCAAACAAGAAATAATTAATAAGTAAAAAAATCACTCTAGAGTTATGCACTCATAATTAAGTCTTAGGAGGCTAAGCCTTTTACAAATTCATCATGCTAAATTTGTTTTATTACAATGCCCCATGGGGGAATGGAAATGTGGTATAGAGAAAAAGATGACCAAATTGGCCGGTTGGACTTCTGAAATATAATTTTGAACATATTTTGTGCAATGTTTGGTGGCTCAACTGCAATTCCATTCTAGTGCAACTTGGTGGGTAACATATGATCCATATGAGGACATGTGCTTGATCTTTTAGAAAAAGGAGAGCATGAAAGAATCAAGAATCTGTAACCTACATCACAAATGTCTCTCCAAATAGATGTATCAACAACGCATAGGATATATAGAAACCAACAATTAAAATACAAGTTACACTACATAAAAGAAGAAAATGAAATGCTGGAAAAATGAAAATGAAATACAACGAAGAAAGGTTAGAGAGATTTATTTTTACAAATGGACGCCCCTTGGGCATCATATATCATTGTTGAAGAGAAATTTGAAGAGCTTCCCACTCACTAGTAGATTTAACCTTTTCATTGTCCAACTAGCTGAAGTAGAAAACATATGGACCAGCCATGTCATGGATGATGTAAGACCTTAGATGTCTGAAAAAGTCCCTGTCTAGGATGACACGTTGAAGATCATTTTCCAAGTTTTATCAACTTGGAGTTTTTCTTGAGATCGTACCACTCAAGAAATATGTGTCCTTCTTCATTCAATCAAACTTTGAAGTCTGGCAAATCTTGTAAATTTTTTGTGAATTTCTGAATTCGACTATCATCGTGGGAGGCCAACCATTGCTTGTAATGATCTGGAATTGATGAACTAAGTGTGTCCTCCAGTTTCCCATTATCGCTTATTAAAATATCTGATGGCTGAGAGGTTGGAACTGGAACTATCAAGGAGTCTGCTTCATTGTTCTTTTCATGCTCGTCATGACTATCGAAGACCCCCTTTGAAGAGATGGGTTCTTCGGGAGGAGGGTGGAGATTTGAATTATATGGATATTCCACAACTTCAAACTCAATTTCCTTTATTTCCTTCTGATCAGTTACTGACTCATCTATAGGCTCTTATGGGACTTCCAAGTGAAATTATTTTTCTTGTTCTTTGTGAAGCTCCAACTCTATAGGGTCTAAATATATGACATAATAAGCTTATGCTTCTGCAAGGCGGGCTTCCATGGCCTTTAATTGTTTCACATAGATGAATTCCATGGCCTTACAGACATATTTCGATACTTTATTGGAATCTGGTGAAGCATCTTTATTAACTGAATTGATTGTCTTTATATTTGGAGGTTCCTTCTCCTTCCATTTTTCTTTAAAGACCACAATCAATTCATCTAAGGTTTTAACTTGTTTATCCTTAAGTTTTGTGAACCAATCAAGATCATCATCATCAAAGGACAAGATAAATAATTTTATTCCTACATCTTCATGTAAGGCATTGCAACACCATTTATTAAAGCAATGGGAAAAATATTTATCACGACGTCTAGCGCCAACAACATTATTACCTTGAAAACAAGGCAAATTTTTAATATCTTTTTCAAGAATCACATGTGGATAACCACTTAATGCGGAAAAATCGCATGGATTATATAAACCATCCATTTCTAAACTAGAATTATTTAACAAAAAAAAGTTAGAAATGGATTGGGATCCATGATTATTAAGAATCCTACGAGAAGAAAGTTTGGCTAACATCCTCCAAAAATCATTTCAGGTCCAAGGATGAATCTAAGCAGACCGTGAGTTCCTTCTTGCAGAATGTTTTGTCAAATTATTGTTTGGGGTTGATCTTCATGAGTTGTATTGCATAGTCATGTGAGCTCATGTAAGATATTTATCCACATGAGTGCCTTTGGAATGAGGGAGTGCTTATGCAGTGATTTTCCCTTTCCTTGGTACCGTGTCTTTCCAAATCCCTTGTTTTCCTTTTTCTTTATCCATTTTATCGTTTTTGGATTTTGACTTTTGTTTTTCTTCATTTATTCCCTTTTTTTTAGATATGCATTTGTTGCATAAGACTTGGGGTGATGGCCTCATAGAGAGGGGACATTGTTCATACTTTGTTTCCTTTGGGTTTTTATATTTCTTTTGTTTTTCACTTGCTTTGCATTTTGATTTTAACATCTTGCTCTTTTCATTTTTTTTTATTAAGTTGTATCAACCTCGAGCATTCAAGCTCCTTTTCATGGGATTATGATTCATATACCTATATGTGTGACATATGACCACCAACCCCAAAGTGGGGACAATGGAAATTGGGAAGGATGGACAATGTTATGTATGGATTATGATATAGACACACTACCCCTCTCAAAGTCCCTAAGTAGTACAACTTTACCCAAGAGTGACAACAATTATCTAGGAGATGATGATGACCACCAAGGTGAAACAAGGCAAGAGACACAAATTTAGAGCATATATCCATTATCCAACTTAACCAATGATCACTACTTTCATGACGAATACATAAGGCATTAACACTGGATATGAAGCAATGAAACCAAGAATCTCATGTATGTCATTCACCATAATCATCAAATGTGAGTGAATTGAGCAACATGTGAGAAGCATCATCGGTCAACTGTCTATGGAGAACCATGGATCTCATTTGTGGATTGTTTTCTGTGATATGGATCATAAGAGAAAAAATATTCTCTAGTTACCCCTAAATGTGAGGGGGTAACATGTCCAATAACTTGATTCATGTATAGAATTTACTTGAGTCTACCAATAACTTTATTCTCTAGGAATGTTTCTAAACCATCATTGAATGTTTCAAGGCCAGATATATCTTGGATGTTGTATCTTGACACTTCTTATCCCTTATTTATTGACTTGGGTTATAGGGATGTTGCAGTCTTGTTTTCTTGCAAATTGGTTTGGCATGGATTACTCATGGATTGTTATCCACATATTCCATGTTTGAGTCGATTGTTAGTTATTTCAAAGTCTTTAAATCAAGGGAAATTTCAATGAAAGTGATATGGTTTTTAAAATTTGTAGGTATAAACATTCATACCAATGTACTAGTGCATGGACTATTATCTACATATTCCATGTTTTAGTGCATGGACTATTATCTACATATTCCATGTTTTAGTCGATTGTTAGTTATTTCAAGGTTTTTAAATCAGGGGGAATTTCAATGAAAGTTATATGATTTTCAATTTGTAGGTATAAACATTCATACCATTGTACTAGTGTATGGCCTAGGATTTATCTAAGACATAATGAACTTAAAGACACTAGGGGACTTGGCTTCTAGGGAGGTTACAGTCTTGTTTTATTGCAAATTGGATAGGCATGGATTACTAATGGATTATTATGCACAAAAGGCATGTTTCGGTAAATTGTTAGTTGTTGGAAGGGATTTAAATAAGGAGAGAATTCAATGAAAGTGATATGGTATTTCATTTTCTAGGCATAAGCATTCATGCATTCATGTTATTATACTAGGATCTATCTAATATAGAATGAACTTAAAGAGATTAAGTGATGTGTTTTGTTTGATTTAGTTATTGTAGCTTAGCCTTGCTAAACAAGGGATTTGAAGGAGCAATGCTATCTTGTCTTTTATTCCCCTATGCATGGCCTTTTCTTCATGGTTGACTTCCCTGGTTTGGGATTGACTATAAAGTATCCTTTTCAATTTGTTTTAAATATTCTTTTCATAATTACTTTGTAAATAATTCAATTGTCTTTTTAATTACGCTTTTGATAAAGTAGATTCGGAGAGATGTGGATTTGTGAATGTTTCCAAACTTAGTCTATATATATGATGGATTATTTTTTAATCAACGGTTCTTACCAGAGCCAACACGTTTTAACATATTTTAGTTTTACCCTTTTCTATCTAGTAAGATGAAAACTATAGCATAGATGACCCTTTGAGAGCTTTTCCAAACTTAAATAGCGTCCTGCATTTTTATTTGTAATTTGTAATTTTTTATTTTAATTATTTGGTTATTGACAAGGTGCTGGATGCTTATGGAAATCCTATTGAGAAAGGACGAAAAATAGAGGTGCAATTGAGAGGATTAGAGTTCCAAGGCCAGGATGACCCATATCGAGATTATCGGGAGGTATTATGTTTATCTTCCTTTAATACCTTACATTGATATTTATGCATGGTTATGGATGTAGATTCTATAGCCTTTCTGTATTTTAATTACAAATATATGATGGAATACACATGCATGATAAAAAAAAATTGTAAATTTATGTTAACACATCACGCCTCATCCCATAAATTATAGAGTTTTACTTTGAAGGGATAGGAATCAAATTTATCTCCTCTCTTTGATTCTTTAAGCTTTATAACCAAACCTTGTTTCTGTATCCGTGAACTTTTTAGAGGTGTTAAATATGTGGTATGGGTAGGGGATTGGGATGAACATACATAGTTTCGTAAACAATAGTGTGATTTCTTTGCAACTTTGTCTCTTTTCTGACATGCATAGTTGATTGGAATAGAAATTTGATCGCTTCTACATACTACCTGCATTTGATGTTCCTAATGTTTCTCTATGCCCATAGATCTTAATGTTTCTCTAGCTCGTAGATTTTGATTGGTGCTTCTTCAAAGTCTTTATTTGTGATTCGATTAATTTGCATTGTCAGCACCTTTGTGTTATACATGTTGACATGTCATTCACTATTGCTTGTGTGTATGTTGGGGGAGGGGTGCGAGTGTGCATTTGATGCTCCTAATGTTTCTTTATGCCCATAGACCTCAATTGGTGCTTCTTCAAAGTCTTTATTTGTGATTTAATTAATTTGCATTGTCAGCATCTTTGTGTTATACATGTTGACATGTCATTCACTATTACTTGTGCGTATGTTGAGGAGGGAAGGAGGAGGAGGGGTGAGGGTGTTCATGTGTGTGATAATTTTAAGAGTAAGTTGAGTGATTTTAGAGTTCCAACTTTGTGCTTTAATATGTTGTTCTTAAATACTTTTACTTTGAATGTGAATATGATTTTATGATAAAAATATATGTATTGTTATGTGATATTATAGAATAGCTCCAGGTTTCCTTTAGAATTCTCCAAGTTTTGAAACTAGAAATATATAATGCTTGTTTTGTTTTCAAGGATAATTTTAAGGATGTAAATTTATATTAAAATGTAGAAATATGGGCTAATATTATTAGTTCTTAATATGTAAAATGTAAAATGTTTAGTCATAGTTTTGTAAAAATATTCAAATTTCTAAGGATTTTATATAGTTTTTATAAATTTTTGGCAATTTTTAAGGTAAAATCATTTTTTTTTTATGGAATTTGGGCAAAATCATTTTTAGAAAAAATGGAAATTGACAAATCTCTTTTTGGGAAAAACCATCGAAAATTAACCCATTGACAAAATTTAACATCTAAAATCATCTATATTTGTTTGTATGTATATTTAACATTTGCTAATAAAATTATAACAAGGATTTGTTATATTATTTCTTGTTCTTTAACGAAAGGGAAAGAATCAAATTCAAAATTAGTCTTAATGTTATTAAATTATATACTTAAGCATTGGCATTGGAATTTACTTACTTTCTATGCCATCTTTGTACCAATGGAATACGTCTTTTATACAGGTAGATGATCAAGGTTGGGTAAACTTTGGAGGGCTACTAAAAGTTACGGGCAAATATGGGTCAAAAGGTGCTTTTGAAGTCTATCCCCATAACATTTTCCTCTATTAGGCTTAAATTTGCTTTTTCAATTGAATGTTATCTAACAGTGTGATGGCTAGGCAACTATTTTTTTAGTAAACAAAAGATTTAATAATAATAAGGCGGTAGCTAGTCATTTCATTGTATGCAAATGGTACATATATTTAGAAATAAAGTGAATGATCAAGGTTGGGTAAACTTTGGAGGGCTATTAAAAGTTATGGGCAAATATGGGTCAAAAGGTGCTTTTGACGTCTATTCCCATAATATTTTTCTCTATTAGGCTTAAATTTGCTTTTTCAATTGAATGTTATCTAACGGTGTGATGGCTAGGTAACTATTTTTTTAGTAAACAAAAGATTTAATAACAAGGGTTGCATGACAGCTTAGTCTCTGCCAAGTAAATTTGGAAATAGAGTGTACCTACATGGGATCATTGAACTAGTTAGAGTGTCCCAACAATTGTCAATTTACTATAAAACCATTGTGAATTAGCTATAATTATTATTTGTCTTTATTAAAGAAAAATTCAAAATCATTATTTAAAAGGATATATATATATATATATATATATATATATATATATATATATATATATATATATATATATATATATATATAT
>ML789307.1:230575-241760 GCA_009831015.1 Picea engelmannii
CAAGTTTATTGAAATGCAATAATAATGAAATAAATGGATAGTAATAATGAGAGAACACATGGCATTTTTACATTTTTTCTTAATTTTTTATATAAAAGGTACTAGGTACTTATAACCAAGTTTATTGATTATGTAATTAATTTTAAATATTGAAATACGTGAAGGCAACAATAAGATTTGGAATATATCAACCAATCAAAAATGAGAAAAACAAATATTTTTATTATATAAAAAAATATATATATATTTGTTTTATTAAGTTAAACATTACACTACAGACATAAATTTAAAATACAAGGCAAATTAATGTCAAATCAATAACAGACTCATTGCTATATTCCCTTGGCGAGACTAATAAGACGGTAGCTAGTCATTTGATTGTATGCAAATGATACATATATTTAGAAATAAAGTGACCCTTTACAAAAATATCCTATCGGAAGGAGTGAGATGTGAAGGGGAAAACCCCTTTTGACTTGTCATGGGGGTTCTTCGAAGTGGATTTTTACTTTTCCAACTTAAGAAATATAATAGGAATCATTTCCCCACTTTCTCTCATGACTTTAGACATTTTTACAATTTTTTGGTTTTTTTTACCTTAGCCAATTAATTGTTGACTTTTGACCGACTTTGACTCCTCATGGACAATGACCTAGAAAAAATTGTGCAATTGAACTGAAACTTGGTCCAAGGGTGTAGGGGTTCATCTACCATTTGATTTGAGTACACACACCCCTATAAAAAATCCCCAAGGACCAAATTTTTTCATTTTTCATAAAAAATAATTAAAATTTCCAATTAATGGAAAATTTTAATAATTAAAAAAAGCCTATCAAAACTTGACGGAATTCCACAAGACTCTAGAAGATGTCTAGCATGGTGATTTACAACATTCTTAAACCTTATTCACCCCTTTGGCTTGATCATTAGAATGTCTTTCACCACTTTGGAGGATTTTGTGAGTGAAAAACTCAAGGATAATTAAAAATGTCTGATAGGCAAGATTAATTAACTGAGGAAAAAAAAGACTCGATAAAAGAACTTTCCTAATGATAAATTCCTAGGCAACTAACTAAAAATTGAATCATGCTAACCTATTACATTATTATCCCACACAAGGGAGCAGACATTTCGAGTACATAGAAACACGTGTTGGGGGCAAATTTTTCTCTGTTGAGCTATAAGTCTTCAAAATATGTTGTACCACAAGGTACATATCTTCATAGTACATGACATTGACCCCTCATTGAAATAGATGGTCAACATGGTCCACCAAATATATTAGGTAAGCCAATGGAAAGTTGAATCCACAAAGGTGTCCATACCACTAGGTAGAGGAGATGTCATGAGAGTAGGAGGAAGGTTGATGTGGGACATTAACAATCACATTATGTGCCTTACCAAAGACTATAACGATGCAATAGTTGAGGCCATCTCAACTTGCTTCCCTTTGAAGAAAATCATGAAAGCACAAGACTTTGCTTCCCATTGTCTTAGATCGAGTATGTGCTCCCCAATTTCAATAGCACATTGATCCATAATCTTGTTATTTTGCTTTATCTAGTGCTTGAACCCTTCTTTCCAATGGTTTCATTGCAACACCAAGCAGGTCACATTTCCATTTATTTTTGGCACACCCTTCTTGAACTACTTCAATCCTTTTTGTAGTTCCTTCCAATCTTGGAGGATAAAATAGAGATTGCGGTAGTGATAGTATGCCATGGATGCACGCACATGATGATGGAGGTTGCTCGAAATCAAAATGCACAAAGATCGATGAAATTTTGGGCTCTTCACTTTCTAGGAAACAATACCTTTTGCCTATGAGCTATACTTCATACTACTCATAACTGTGTTGGAGAGAGTGGAGTGAGGCGATGCAGAATGTTGGATTTCCTTGCCACTCTCCACATGCTAGGAGGTGTATTGTATGGATGGTCTCTCTCCTTAATTACAATCATGGCGGGGGATATGTGGTGATATTTATAATGCTCCTCCCTTTTATGCATAGAGTCCCTTCACCAAGGAGGACCGCCTCATTTGCTTGCGTATATGTTGCCTCTAGCTTGAGGTTGTGGAGGATGTTATACAATTCTATTTTGTCAAATTCCTCTCCTAGGGAGATCACTTATTGATATAGTCTATCAAGAGGTAGAATGGAGGGAGTGTCATATGTTGTAGGCTCTTATGATTATCATGGAGCTTCCCATCACTGTGACTCTACAAATTCCTTTGTCTTTGATAACAATGAGGCCTTGTAGTATAGCAAGCACTTCCACCTTGTTTTTTAAGAAATAGCAAGGCCCCAAGCATATTCTAGGTCATTTCTTCCTTCAAGATTGTTGACAGACCTCCCTTACACCTGCCTCCCCCATCAAGGTGTTCTTCTCTTATGAGATGTTGGAAATTGTAATGTTTCTTTTTTAAAGTCTTAGGTCCTTGTTTCACAAGTTTTATGTTATAAAGCTAAGCTATAAATTCACATTAATACTAAAAAAGGCAATGTTAGAACATTCACAAAATAAAATTTTAGGATAAAACTATTAAGTTGTAATAAAGAGAGTAGTTCCTCATGGGAATAATTTAGCTTGCCTCCCTTTTGTAATTGTATTTAATAAAACACACATGCATGGCATTGACTAGTGACAATGAATATAATACGTTATTGATTCTTCCAAATATATGTGTCTAGACTTTTAAGGGTATCTATTATCTCCCCAATTCGCACTTAACGATAAAATCCCTAATCCACAAGGTGCAACCCTAGGGGGAACTACTAGGGAGGTTACCATTGTCACCTAAGCAACCCATCCTCTCACTTTTGGTTGACTCTTCTCCAACTGAAGGGGGTGCTCCGTAGCAATCAAGATTACTGAAGATATAACAATGAAGCTCAAGGGTGAATGATGAAGAGATAACTCTAGCAAAACAATTTTTTTTTTAGTTTGTAGTATAAAGAAGTAAAAGAATGATGGAGGGATCAAGATATTAGTGCTGATTCATCAAGGGAAAATGGAGTCAAGAGGTTGATCAAAGAGGGCAGGCACAATAAAATGTTAAGACTACAAGGGCTACAATATGCAAATCATAGCAAAAGAATTCTTGGAGGGATTTCTAAAGTGCCACATCAAAACTTTGCCAATGAGGTGTGCCTTACTATGAAGTATTAACCTAACAACCACTTATGTAGATGTTAGATGCAAGATATTACCACCATGTATAAGACAAGGGATTCATGAAGAATAAATTTCACACATGAAACCCTTTCAATAGGGTAGATATACTCTTCTCTCTTGGCCCTAAAAACAAGTTCTAGCAATCTCTATTGTTACCCCCCTAGCCTAGGGGTAACTAGAGGAGTTCATGTCTCATGGCCCACAATGAAGAAAATGATCCCATTGATGATGATGATGAGCATGTCCATCCATGACAGCCCAATAACCCCCCTTAGATTACCTCTTCTACTTCACATTAGTGAAGCTCATCACATTCAATCACCCATTGTAAGGGATATGGTAAGACATTGTCACCATGAGGTATGCTAATCCTTCTCTCATGCGAAGTGTTGTGCTTAATATACTAGGCATGTGAATGAGGATCATTGGTCTATCGTGGATAAAGGATCATAATATCAAGAAGTTATGTTTGTTCCCTTGTTTCACCTTGGAGGCTAGCATCTGTTCCCTAGTCTCATGTTTTCACCCCTAAGGAAAAGGGATACTACTGGTGGGCCCTCATGAGTCACAAGGGTAACGTTTTGTTTCCTTGCCATACTTAACACTTACCATCCTGGAGCCTATCATAATGTACTAAACTTTAGTAATGGGTCATGGTTCATTCTCTAGTGAGAAGAGGGGTTAAAGGTCCAGAGGTCGATTAAAGTTGCTAACAAAAGAAGAATAAAGAAATAATAATGTTAAATAAAGAAAGAAAAAATAGCAAAGGACTCTCAAAATCCAGTCCATACTTGAGCTCTACCCTTTCTGCATTCATCCCAATCCCAAGCAGTGATGCTATAGCTTGAAACCTTATAAAGGGGACTTGCAAATATGAGAAGAGGACAATAAAAAGGTGGATTAAGGGGTTTGGAAAAATGTAACGCTTAGAAATTGGCAACGCAAGAGCAAGCACACCCTCCGCAATGGAGCTTGTTATCGCACAATTTGTTCTTGCACCATGAAAATGCCAAAACACACCAAGAATAGCCTCTCCAATAAGTTGCGCACTAGTTAATTTCAGCCAAGTACCCTTAAAGAAGGCCAAATTTCAGACCTCAAACTTGTGTGAGTGAAAGATGATGAAAAAATGAGAGTTTTAACTCTCTATTTATACAATATCAATGACCTTTAATTACATTTTAGGTCAAAAAAGGCTAACATGGCCAGTTTACATCAAAAATCCAGTCTTACATAAAATTAACAATTTAAAACCCTAATTTGTCTTTAGGGATGAGGCCATGCCCCTCTTAGGGTGACGTTAGGCCCCATCATGGAATGCTAGACCTCAAAAGGCCTCAGAAGCTGCCACACGTGCCAACCAAGCCGTCATCATGCCAAAACCCTAACTGGATAACGTCAAGGCTCAATATGATGACGTCAGGGGCCTTCAAGGGCCAACGTCATGGTGGAAGGGAAAGACCCCCCTAGGTCCAGGACTGCCTGATCTAGGTGGATATCGATGGCCACCCACCTTTTCCAACTAGCTCAAAGCAGTTTTCTGGCAATTTTGGTAATTTACTATTTTTAACAGTCTTTCACTTCCGGAGTCTTCTTGAGGCCCTAAACGATGTTTTTTGGGAAAACAGGGAGTAATAGATTGGTGGTAAACTTTATAGATTGATGTTTTTTTGAATAGAAAAAAAATTACTTTTGCGCTGCTCAAAGTTGTTCCCCATGTCAAATATTAGTGGGAAACTCTTTGTGATCAAAAGGAAACAAAGGAACCCTCATTATTTACAGTCACGACCACCTGAGAATCCTTCAGGGATGTTATTAAGGAACAATACTACCCTGTCGGAAGTTATGATGACTTG
The DNA here is from genome assembly GCA_009831015.1 of Picea engelmannii. Classification (NCBI taxonomy): domain Eukaryota; kingdom Viridiplantae; phylum Streptophyta; class Pinopsida; order Pinales; family Pinaceae; genus Picea; species Picea engelmannii. The sequence goes on from ML789307.1 coordinate 235,608, forward strand.
TATACCAAATGGACCACACTGCGGAAAGAAAGAGACCAAGCAGTGCCAGATTTCACAAATATCGTCCATACCTTGCGCACCAAGATGGGTATCAAATATTCAGAGCGACATTTGGTGCTCAAGTATCGTGGTCCTTTGCATAGATACATCTAGACCTAAATGAAATTTATGGACATCTCATCCTTGGGCGCGGCCTATCGATATGCCGTCAAAATCGAGCAAAAGCTCAAACAAAAGACACGACAATTTGGGCTTGGGAACCCCTCACAACAAAATCCAGGAAAGGGCGGCCCCAACCAACAGAAAAAAGGATAGAGAAAAGATGGAAAGTATCAGGACAACCAGTCCAAGCCGCAAGCAAAGAAGGACACCAGAAAGACAAAGAAATATACCAGGAAGTGGTGCGACTTCCATAAAATCCCTTGGCATAACACTGTTGATTGTCACTAGTGGACGAAGTGAAAGCCTCTGAATCAGATGCAGGTTCTGACTCTGAGCCAGAACCAAAAAGGGGAAGACGGATCATTAACGCGGAACCCAGTGCCACCATTGCTACCACCAAGCTCCAGCCTGGTGAACCAAACGAGTCAGAAGAAGGAGAGCACCTCTTTCATTCATAGATGTGGGTAAAAGGCACCCCGCTGCACTTCATCGTTGATAGCGGTAGCCAGAAGAACCTCATCTCAGCAGAGGTCATCAAGCTGCTGGCCCTACCGACAACATCACATGCACAACCCTACACCATTGAATGGCACTGCCAAGGAAGCGATCTCTGCGTCAGCCAACAGTGTCGACTGTCGTACGACATCAATCCCTTCAAAGATGAGGTATTGTGTGATGTTTCTCTTCTCGAAGTTTTTGATGTTCTTTTGGGCCAACCTTATTTATGGAAACGTCATGTTGTATATGAGTCTAGGCCTCGTAGTGTTATTATTACTTTGAACAGGAAATTGTACAGGATACCCGAGGCAGTCCCACCTAGTGCTATTTCCTTGATCTCTGCTAAGCAATGTAGGAAGGTCATCTCTCAGACAGGGAAGTTTGTCTTCTTCGTGATTCGCTCTCAGAATAAGCGAAAGATCACAGCCACATCCAGGGTCTCTGCGGCCAACCTCTCCACACAGCAGAAGCAAGTAGATAAGGTCGTGGAAGAGTACTCAGATATCTTCTCCTCACCTACCGGGGTACCTCTGCACTGCCAGGTCAAGCACCCCATCGATCTGACCCCCGACACACCGCTTCCCAATGGGCCAGTCTATAGTCGCTCTCTGTTAGAGAATGAGGAGATCAAGCAACAGATCCAAGAACTGCTCCACAAGGGGCACATCCGTCCCATCTCATCACCTTGCGGGAGACTTATCGTGCTGGTACATAAGAAATATGGAACCTGACAACTCTGCATGGATTACCGAGCTCTGAGTAAAATCACAGTCAGAAACCGGTACCTGATTCCCGGAATTGACGACCTCCTTGATCAACTCACGGGGGCCAAATACTTTAGTAAGATTGGTCTGAAGTCTGGCTACCACTAGGTCCCAATAGAATAGAAAGATGTATGGAAGACCGGCTTCAAGTCAAAAGAAGGCCTTTTTGAATGGTTGGTCATGCCCTTTGGTTTGACAAATGCTTCACCCACTTTCATGAGGATGATGGACAATATATTGCGACCATTCACCAATACTTTTGTAATGGTGTATTTGGATGACATTCTCATTTACAACAAGACTTGGGCCAGACACTTGCATCATATTCAACAGGTTCTGCACACCCTGCGACAAGCACAAGCTATACGCCAACTTGGAAAAATGCTCCTTCGGCATGGACATGGTCCATTACCTTGGCTACATCGTTGATCAGCATGGCATACATGTGGATCCAGCCAAGATCCAAGTCATTCGTGACTGGCCAGCACAAACCACACTCATTGAGCTTCAAAGCTTCTTAGGCCTTGCCAATTTCTATCGTAGGTTTGTGTTGGGATTCTCCCATATTTCATGGGCCCTCTGCCAAATAACTAGGGGTGGTGGTAAGGTGAAATTTGCGTGGGGTCGGTCCCAACAACAAGCGTTCAATGATTTGAAGCAACGCTTGTGCTCAGCCCCGGTACTTTCACTACTAGAGCTGCAACAACCCTTTGAGATCGAGACAGATGCTTCATACTATGTTGTGGGCATCGTTCTCACTCAGCACGACCACCCTGTGGCCTATCATAGTGAGACACTATCAAATTTTGTCCGTAAGTACCCTACTTACGACAAAGAAATGTACTCCATTGTGCAAGCCTGCCGCCAGTGGAGACATTACATTCTTGGGAAGGAGACAGTCATCCACACTGATCATAAGCCACTGCATTTCATGCAGACACAAGGAAAATTGCAGAATGACTGCCATCAAAAGTGGTCCACATACTTGTATCAATTCCACCTCAACATCAAGTATAAAGTAGGAAGCACCAATCACGTCGTTGATTGCCTCAACAGACCGCCAGTTGCGACACTCACCATGGTGCTAGACTCTTGTGGCCATGAGACTTCTGGATGGCCCCAACTCTATGAGACAGACCCGAACTTCGCCACCACCTACCAAATGTTGGGTGAAAACGCAATTGTCGATAATTTCCATCTTCAGGATGGGTTGTTGTGTCGTCTAGGCCATATCTATGTTCCATCAAGCGAGCGAGCGAAGATGATCTGGGAAGTCCACTACAGTCGGATGGCAGGACACTTCGATGTCAAAAATACAGTGGCGATGCTACAAAAACATTTTCTACTGGCCGAAACATTGAGAGGAGGTCAGCAAGTATATCAAGTCCTGCACTGCCTACGCTATTGCCAAACCGACCACTAAGAAAAAGGGCATGTACACCCCTCTTCCTACTCCTGACAGGCCATGGGAATCCATATCAATGGACTACATGTCGGGTCTCCTGTCCACCAAGCGGGGAAATGATTGTGTTTTTGTGATTGTTGATCACTTTTCTAAGATGGCGATTCTGGTTGCGTGTAAGAAGAACATCATAGCAGAGGCCACTTCCAAGCTCTTCTTTGAACGAGTCTGGGTGCATTTTGGAATCCCACAAACCATTGTCTCAGATCAGGATAGTCGATTTCTAAGCACATTTTGGGCGAGCCTTTGGTCACTGTTGGACACCAAGCTCACCAAATAGATGGCCTTCCACCCCGAGATAGATGGCCAAATTGAGGTCGTAAATTGAATGATTGTGCATATCCTTCGCATGTATAAATTAAAGAACCCTTGCACATGGGATGAGAGCCTTCCCTATGTCCAGCATAGCTACAACCGAGCCCTGCATAGCTCAATCAACCACATCCCCTTTCAGGTAGGGTTGAGATTCCAACCATTGGGTCCCATAGATGTTGCACTTCCCCTTGCAGTCACCTCGACCGACTCATCTCTTGCTCCAACTGAATCTGGTAAAGCCACTCGATTCATTGAGTGAATCCAGCACATATGCCAACAGGTTCAGGATATCCTATAGAAGTCCAATGACAAGTACAAGCAACGCCGTGATTAACATCGGGTGCCACATAAGTTTCAGGTGAGCGACAAAGTTTGGTCGCACTTGTAGAAAGAATGCCTTACAAGACCCCATCGAAAGCTTCGCCCAATTCATTATGGGTCGTAAACCATCACCAACGCTGTGGAGGATAATGATTTTGAGCTCAACATTCCTCCTTTCCTTGGCCTGCACCCAGTGTTCAACATGGATCTCCTTTGTCCTTATTTCCAACCATTATTGGACACCTTAGAAGTAGCAGAACAACTGACACCAACAGAGCTCAACCTCGACTGCATACAACAGGCATCCAGTGATCAGATTGTGGACACACAGATTAAGGAAAATCGACAGCAAAGGATCCAACTTTATCGAGTCGTCAAAGCAGGGCAGCTCCTACACCAAGGCAAGTGGCTCACCCGGGGCCAATTCAACAGAAATTTCCTCATCTGATGGGGGACCTCAACGCAATGGAGACCATTGATTCCTAAGGAGGGAGGATTGATCCAGGTGGATATCGATGGCCACCCACCTTTTCCAACTGGCTCAAAATAGTTTTCTGGCAATTTTGGTAATTTACTATTTTTGGTAGTTTTTCACTTTCGGAGCCGTTTTGAGGCCCTAAACAATGTTTTTTGGGAAAACGAGGAGAAATATGGGGGTTCCATAGATATTTCCCCCAAAATGAATCTCCTCGACGATACTTTTCCAACGGGCTGTCATATGCCTAAAACAAAGATCGTATGCAAAAGTTACAACCCCGGGAAGTTGATGTACTAACTTACCCAAACGAGGCCCACATGACTTTTGGAGCTTCATCTCCTAGGATTAGGTTTTTTGATGTCTAAGGTTTTTGGCATTCCTGTTTATTTTAAAAGGCCTTCAGAGCCTCATTGTAATCATCTTCTTGTGAACGAGCACAACTGTCACATCTCTTCTCAAAGATAAGCCGCCACCATTCCAGCAAGCTTGTTTCCGCTGCATTTTACAGTTTCATCTTATTTCCTTATTGAATAGAAAACCAGTTTTACGGTATCTCTGTTATTTTGTGTTAAGAACCTGTTAATAATCTGTAGTCATTTCGTTATTCTCATAAAATCTGGATCACTGCCAAAGTGTCTCTTTGGAACATCCTTCCTTTTCTCCGGTGCAAGCCTCTGGCGTCTCTCTACCCCTGGCTGGGGTCGCAACATCCATCTGGTGGGATTTTATCTCCATGGAGGTCCGAACCAATCATCTCTTCATATGTACATGTCTGTCGGGCATGGTCCTACAACAACAACAAGTATGCCCTCCATGGGCTCATAAGTCACAAGGATCATAGCAATGTCAATCACATATAATAATCAAGTTACCCAAACATGTGCATCAAATCCCCCTTTACCCAGACAAATGATCAAAGACATTATGCAATTTAACAAGCTAGATTTGGAGAGGGTCTCAGGATGTTCTATTGGGCTAATTTTCAGGTTTGGGGTGTTTTCCTAGTGAAGACCATTCTAGTTCATGTAGATGTATGAGATGGTGTAGGGAATGTTGGGGAAAGGGGTGCAGTGATAATAGGGAAATGTAGGTCTTACCTGTGGGTGCCTCTATAGAGGGTGACCTGCACCTTGTCATGGATGCCATTTTTTCCTAGCCCATTCAATGCCTTTTACTCTTTGTCTTATTGCTTTTTCTTCTCAAGAGAATAGTTGGAGGACACTCCCCTGGCGTGGTGACCAGCGGTGACAATGTTACCCAAAAGCATTTCACAGAAATGAGAAGGATGGCTCGTGTTGAGACCCCCTTTCTCTTGTCTATGCCACCAAGAGCCACTACCCTGGTTTGGTGACCAGATGGATGGCAGTGTCATACCGCTACATGCCCATGGACCTAATAGGCTGGCTCATGATGAGACTTCCTATCCACCAACTAGACCTTGAGTTTTATTTTATTTTATGGGTCCCCTTTTATTGCTGAGAAGCTATTTATTGCTTTCTCGGGAATCCCTAGGCGAAGCATCTCAAGGTTTCATTTTGGATTTTAACTTTTTCCAGCTAATTTTACCCTTTGGGCCTTTAGTCCCTTCTTCCCACAAGGCAAGGTACAACCCTTACTAGCTTGGCAAAACCAATGCCCGAACCAATGTAGGGGAAAGATGAGAGGGATAGTGATGAAAACTGGTAAGTATTGAAGGAATGGACATTGACCTTTCATAAACCCACCCAGCGGCAACTCATCCCTAAGGGAACCAACTTACTAGGGCACTTTGTCATCCCCCCAAGGTATGGACAAGTTAAAGAGCATAATTTCCAAGCAAACGTCATGAAACAAAGGAGAATTCAATGCACATATTCAAATGTTTTGAGAATCAGAGTGACACATACCATGATACCCAGACTCATTACCTCATGGAGCAAGACCCACTGCTACTTTAGAATCGGCCGATGGGATGGATGTTGCTGCTGCTGATAGATACGAGGCGTTGAAGAAAATATGGGCCCTCTAGGGCCTGTTATCGCACGGTTTGTAGGAAAGGTCTAAAGAGCTTGAGTCAAGGCTTGAAACCGGCGTAACAGGAGCTTCCCCACCCACTGTCACCTCGATGGGGGGCTCTTTCTATTTAGGAGGGCTAGTCCAAGGGAGACGTCCCT
>ML789307.1:390789-400999 GCA_009831015.1 Picea engelmannii
TCCTTTAGAAGGCATGAAGACAAGTGGAACATGGAAGATGTCACCACTGTGACCTAGGCAACAGCTTCCCTCTCTTTATTGAAGGAATCATATCCAACACAACAAAGGCTTACCCAGTCATCTCCAAGAATCCCTAGGAAAGACACAATCAAGTCTAGGGCCCCCTGGGTGACTACTAACTTTACCACCAAGATGATGACAAGTAAAGTGAATGAAGGGTGGTAGGATGAGACAATTTCCAGGTTTGGAGTGTAGATGATTCAAGCGTTGAGAAAAGGTTTTCCAAGACAAGAAGAAGTTCAATAGGATACCAAACACTAGAAATAAAGAAAATGTCTAAGGATGAGGTGAAGTTTGCATGAAATATATGAAATATCAGCAGTCAGAAAATTATTACAGCAGCAAAAAAGAAACGATCTCTAATAATATAGAGATTATTTCAGCAATAAAAATAAATGATCTCGAGTAGTATAGAGATTATTTCAGCAGTAAAACATACAATTTTCAGCAGTATTAAATGTAATTTTCAGCAGTGGTAAATGTATAACAATAGTGTAATAGTTAAATTTCAGCAGTAGTAAATGTATAACAATAGTATAATAGTTAAATTTCAGCAGTAGTAAATGTATAACAGTGTAATAGTTAAATTTCAGCAGTAGTAATTTTATGACAGCAGTAAAATAGCCAATTTCCAGCAGTAGAAATATGGCCCCTTGATCATAAAATGATCCCGTAAATTATAAGGTTAAATACTAGATTAAATTAGGGTTTTATTTACCAATAAAATCAGAATAATTAGCCGGAAAAATCAGTTCTAAAACCCTAAACGTTTTTCCTTAGATGGCTGTAGTAACACTTCAGAAATTTAATTTAGCGTTTATAAATGAATTTAGGTCAATAGTAAGTAGACAAGTAGTGATAAATCTCCACAAGTAGCAATGATTTGAAAGAGAGAAGTTCTTCTCTTATTTATATGAGAGATCTAGCACCTTTCTCACACAATTCAAGCCATAAAAACATAGAATAATGGCTTTATCTCTCATAAACCCTAGAGATAAGGCAACAATACATAAATAATTCATGATAGAAGACTGAATAGGTCTTTAAGACCCCCATCGATGCCTCCAAGATGACGTAACCTAGCTCATACATCAAATTGTCCCATAAAAGAGTGTTCAAAAGCTCAGACGTGTGGCCTCAAAAGGGGACAGCTCACTCCACAATTGTGAAAAGAGGCTCAAAAAGAGAAACATTTTGATGGAAGGGTGCAACATTTCATCTCCAAGGTTTCCTGAAACCCTCCAAAGGGTGTGATGCAATGTTATAAGAACTGTTTGAACTGACCGGTTTTGGGGAAAAACTGGTCAGAATGGCACCCCTGAACCGTTTTTGGCTGGTTTGGTACCAAACCGACCTTTCTCATGAAACCGATCGGTTCCATACGATGCATCTAGGACCCACGTATTTCAAATTTAAAAAAAAAAGAATCTAAAAGGTTTAATAGAGGGGGGCCTACTAACTAACCCTAGGGCTTACTCAAACCTAGTAATTAATGGTAAGTAATGGTAAGTAAAAGTGACATTCTCCTTTATCTTTCATTTTCATCCTTTTAATTAAATTTTTAACATTACCATTAATTGTTTTAGGATGTTTGAGATTGGTTCCAACCTCATTGGACCTCATATGGAGAAAGTAGAATTTTAGGCCCCATTCAAAGTTTAGCAAACTTAATGGTTTTCAGGATTTCAAGATTGGTAGGATTGCAAAGTTTCCACTGGATTCTATCATGTATGAGGGTAAGGAACTGGCATTTAATCAAGAGAACCAAGCCCTCTATGTACATTGATGTCGGTGGCATTGATTGTTGAACTCTTTTGTCATGACCCTAGTAAAATTGTACCCTTCACTCAAGTAAAATCACTTATTAGGCACGTTAAGATTTTTCTATGTTATTTTAATGCTTAGAGGGTGACATCGATGATGAGGATCCTAATATAGGTAATGATTTTGATGATATGTAGTTATTTGTTGTAGCATGAATTTTTTTGGACTAAAGAGGGCATTTACGACGACTTTGTTGATGTATTTTGGTTCAGGGGTGGATTGCACTCGGTTCTATTTTGGTTATATGCACTCTTACTTGCTATATAAATGAGAAAATTTGCATATTTGTGTATAAACGGTTTGGTTTCATATGGATGCACATGAATATATATGTTTTTTTTTTCAAAATTTGAATATTTTGTGTAGTTTTTGGTCAACCGGTTTTTTTCGGTTCAGTCTGATTTCACATTTTTGGGGTGGACCGATTTGGTCATCGATCTGGTTTTGATAACATTGGTGTGATGTCATCAAATCTGCCATGTCATCCTCAAGGAAGCCCCAAACATCTCATCATAAAGGTGAAACACCTATGCTCCTAGTGCAACGTCTCATGATCAAAGGGTAATGTCCCAACTCCAAAGGGTTCCATCATGCATGGAGAGGTTCCACATCATCCCTCCAAGTACAATGTCCTCAAGAAAAGGACCAATGTCCTCCTCAAAAGGTGAAAAGTTCCATAAATCAATTGTCCTCTAGGTTGGACATCCGATCATCAATGACCTCAAGGTCACGTCCACACATGCTAGGGGGTCTCATGATCGGAGCCATGTGATCAAATCCTCCAATGTCTTCCTACGAGTTCCAAACGACCTCCCTCAAATAGTGGGAACTGTTATCTCTCCAAGAAACTCTTTGAGGTTGTAAGTCAAAGATGCTTGGTAACTTAAAGTAAAACTGTTTTTATGTTTATGTATGTGTGGATCAATGGGATAACTCAACCTTAATGGATTGACATTAGGATAATCAACAGTATACAATCAAATATGACAATGCTTTCAAAGATTAATGATCAGACAAATAGCTTTGACTATGGGTGAAGAAATCAGTGCTTATAAACCAGATACACAATGATGGGTTTAATAAACAATGCAAATAACTATTAATCAAGCTATGAACTGACTAATGAGATGATAGTCATTAGCAATTAAGACAACTTGAATAAGAGTACAGAAAAGAAGGTAATGGATGAAGGTCTGACATCAAAAGTGAAAGAAGACTGTGATTGTATATATATCTGAAAAAATGTACAATAGCATAAGGCCCCTGTATCCAAAATCGAACCCCCATTACTTTGAAAGCATAGGCTTTATAGCCTTTACATCATAATATAAGATCCTATCAAAGAGGATTTGAAATACTAAGAATAGTATTAATCAAAACAATTTACAAGAAAGTAGGATCAAATCCTATCTTAAAGGGTCAAACCCTTAATCTGGTCTTCATAATCTGGTCTTCAGTATCTTCCGTCATCTTCAACAGTCTTCAAGGAGATGATAAGGTAACTTGGAATCCTTCCTTGATAGCTGGGAAAATCTTTAACCAAAATTGGATAACCTTTGACCCTATTATCCTTTGTATAAGCCTCAAAACTTTGAAGAAGAGGGTAATCTTTATCCATTTTAATCTTATCATTCATTTGGAACCTTCCTCAAATGATTTGGCAGCGAAAATATTCGATCTGAGAAAAAAGACCATCATTATGCCTGTGTCTGCACTTTCTGTAGCTCCTTTGTCCTACAAAATGCAAGTTAGCTGTCGAAATCCCTGATTTTCGGCAGCTAACTGTGTGTTATTAGGCCGATTATGCTGCCAAAAAACCTAGAAATATTCCTCTCAAAGATTCACCTATATATCTCAAATAAAAACATATTTTGGAAAACTGAGAGAGGTTTTTGAATATTGGTTTGTTGTGAGAAAAAACCTCTCTCAGTTCTTGGAGATTCATTTTGATTTTCCCGGGATCTTCATTTCAAAAACATGTTTCAAACAGGGAAATTCTGAGATCCGAAAATTAGGGCTTAGAGATGAATTCGATTCTCCCAATCTATGACACATGTAGGAAAAATGAGAGAGATTATTGTTCTTTGAGGTGTTATTAACAAAATCCTCCGCCTGTTTCTCAAAATGATTCTCCAGTCGCTCAGGATCATCATTTGAAAATGATGACTCAACATAGTAAAAACAGACTCTTCTGCACTTTCGGCGACTCATTTGTCCTTGAAAATATCATTTAGCTACCAAAAGCCCTGACTTTCAGCAGCTCAAAACACTGTAAAATTACCATTTAGCCGTCGAAAACTAAAATTTACTTTTGGGCTATTTTATGAGGTGAAATCCTCATTTTATTGAATTGATATGATAATAAGCCTTTCTCAAAGACTTCATGACTTTCAAACCTAAAAATAAATCTTCTACCTAATTCTCCTCTTATCATGTGATTTGGAAATAATTTACCAGTACATTTTGAGTGCTAACATCTGGCTCCAACTGGGATGGAGACCTCCCTGTGAGGTTTCCAAGAACCTAGTAGTTCCAGTCGCCTTTACCATTGGGCATGGAGTCATCTAGCCTTTAGAACTGATCCTCCGTAACCTGTAGCTAGCATGTAACCTTCCTGTAGCTTGCCTTCTTATTCAACAACCAATAACTAGAAGAATCTACTTGCTCAGATGAAGAGCTTATTTTCTTATCTGCTCCTACTCCTAACCATAAAAACTAGCTCATCATGTGACATCATGCTTCCAATGAAGCCATGATAACATTGGACTAATTACAAGAATCCTTTGCATGCATATAAATTTCAAAGAACACTTCATGTCGTGCAGTAGAATTTCAACTTGCAGAGCATACTTACAATCATCATTTTCCTTGGTTCCAAAGATTGCACAACTGAAGACTTCTGAAAAACATAACTCCATATAAACGGCTACCGGATCATAGAAAGAAGTTCACTCTGCTTGCTGCTCAAGCCTTTCTTCAACCTCTGATATATAGCTGCCATAAACTGGTTCCTACAAATCTGAAAGTAGTTGTGAGCTGATTTGACTGCTAATCCCTTCTTTTTCGATATTGTCTTCGTAGGTGATTTCAATTTTGTGTTCATGAGGCGTTATATAATATAAATAGAAGAGAAGACCTGAAATATTTAGCCAGATTAAACTCATCATATTCAATGTCTTCTGCAAACATGGAATGGTTGATTACAACATGAAGTTGTTCCTTAGTGAGCAAAGAAAAAGGCTCGTTGAAACCAGATTCATAAATGTCATATATTGGCTGACTGCTGCTCAAGTCAACATTATTTGATGTAGAAATCGGCTCTTCTCCATCTGCATACTTATCAAAAATAGGTGGACAGAAAACCTCTCTATCTTGCAAAGAAAGACAAGCAATGCTCAGATCCTTCTCTCCAATCACAGGTGAAAACATATCGTAGGCAACCTCTTGAAAAAGTTCAGAAAAATCTTCTCTAACTATTCCTTCGTGCAAATCAAAGGTAGTAGGTGCAACAGAGATAAGGTCTGATGCATCTACAGACTACAACTATGCAATTCTTATTTGTATCATGAAGATCTTCCATAACAATATAATTTTCACCTTGACAAATAGAAGAAAAGACTACTTCCTGCTGAACTTTCTTCTCGAATTCATCACAACAACCTTCAAAGAGACTTTCAGCTAGAAATTCATCTTTACAAAACAAATGGATAGGATAATGAAAACTTGCCAATGAGTGAATGCTTGAAGATGGAAGAGCTCTACACTAATCAAGGGAAATCCCCTCTAATGAATACCTGAAAAGTTTAATTTGAACGTCCTCATGTACAATTCCAAGTCGATGAATAAAATCATGAAAATCTAGCAAGTGTTCAACTAGCACTTCCCATTCTTCTCCTCGAAATCTGGGAATACTACATTCCCATCCATGTCTACTAGGTACTGGATGAGGGTAACCAAAAATGCTTGAGAAATTGCAAAATGCATACCTCTTGTTCATTTCATACCAGTGAAGTCACCAACAAATTTTTGAACAATGGAGTTGCCACTGAATCCGTCCTTCATGGAGTCGCCAGATAGATAATTACAACCAAGAAAATGTTCAGGCTTTGTCTATCATCAAAACTGGATCTATGTCGTCTCCCAAGGAAGCCGAGCTTCAATCTCCTCTCCCCGACAATGACGCCAATTTGTTATCTCTCCAAGAAACTCTTTGAGGTTGTAAGTCAAAGAAGCTTGGTAACTTAAAGTAAAACTGTTTTTGTGTTTATGTATGTGTGGATCAATGGGATAACTCAACCTTAATGGATTGACATTAGGATAATCAACAGTATACAATCAAATATGACAGTGCTTTCAAAGATTAATGATCAGACAAATAGCTTTGACTATGGGTGAAGAAATCAGTGCTTATAAACCAGATACACAATGATGGGTTTAATAAACAATGCAAATAACTATTAATCAAGCTATGAAATGACTAATGAGATGATAGTCATTAGAAATTAAGACAACTTGAATAAGAGTACAAAAAAGAAGGTAATGGATGAAGGTCTAACATCAAAAGTGAAAGAAGATTGTGATTGTATATATATCTGAAAAACTGTACAATAGCATAAGGCCCATGTATCCAAATCCAACCCCCATTACTTTGAAAGAATAGGCTTTATAGCCTTTACATCATAATCTAAGATCCTATCAAAGAGGATCTGAAATACTAAGAATAGTATTAATCAAAACAATTTACAAGAAAGTAGGATCAAATCCTATCTTAAAGGGTCAAACCCTTAGCATAATCTGGTCTTCAGCATCTTCAGTCGTCTTCAACAGTATTTAAGGAGATGATAAGGTAACTCGCAATCCTTCCTTGATAGCTAGGAAAATCTTTAACCAAAATTGGATAACCTTTGACCCTATTGTCCTTTGTATAAGCCTCAAAACTTTGAAGAAGAGGGTAATCTTATCATACATTTGGAACCTTCCTCAAATGATTTGGCAGCGAAAATATTCGATATGAGCAAAAAGACTATCATTTTTCCTATGTCTGCGCTTTCGATAGCTCCTTTGTCCTGAAAAATGCAAGTTAGTTGTCGAAAGCCCTGATTTTCGGCAATTAACTGTGTTATTATGCCAAAAAACCTGGAAATATTCCTCTCAAATATTCACCTATATCTCTCAAATAAAAACATATTTTGGAAAACTGAGAGATGTTTTTGAATATTGGCTTGTTGTGAGAAAAAACCTCTCTCAATTCTTGGAGATTCATTTTCATTTTCCTGGGATCTTCATTTCAAAAACATGTGTCAAACAGGAAAATTTTGAGATCCAAAAATTAGGGCTTAGAGATGAATTCGATTCTCCCAATATATGACACCTGTAGGAAAAATGAGAGAGGTTATTGTTCTTTGAGGTGTTATTAACAAAAGACTCCATCCGTTTCTCAAAATGATTCTCTAGTCGCTTAGAATCATCATTTGAAAATGATGACTCAGCATAGTAAAAATAGACTCTTCTGCACTTTCAACGGCTCATTTGTCCTTGAAAATCTAATTTAGCTGACGAAAGCCTTGACTTATGGCAGCTTACAACACTGTAAAATTACCATTTAGCTGCCGAAAGCTAAAATTTACTTTTGGTCTATTTTATGAGGTGAAATCCTCATTTTATTGAATTGATATGATTATAAGCCTTTCTCAAAGACTTGATAACTTTCAAACCTAAAAATAAATCTTCTACCTAATTCTCCTCTTATCATGTGATTTATAAATAATTTACCAGTACATTTTGAGCGCTAACATCTGGCTCCAACTGGGATGGAGAACTCCCTGTGAGGTTTCCAAGAACCTAGTAGTTCCAATCACCTTTACCATTAGGCATGGAGTCATCTGGCCTTTACCATTAGGCATGGAGTAATCTAGCCTTTAGAACTGATCCTCTGTAACCTGTAGCCAGCATGTAACCTGCCTGCTTATTCAACAACCAATAACTAGAAGAATCTACTTGCTCAGATGAACAACTTATTTTCTTATCTGCTCCTACTCCTAACCATAAAAATTGGCTAATCATGTGACATCATGCTTCCAATGAAGCCATGATAACATCAAACTAATTACAAGAATCCTTTGCATGCATATAAATTTCATAGAACACTTCATGTCGTGCAACAGAATTTCAACTTGCAAAGCATACTTACAATCATCATTTGCCTTGGTTCCAAAGATTGCACAACTGAAGACTTCTGAAAAATATAACTCCATATAAACGGCTATCGGATCATAGAAAGAAGTTAACTCTGCTTGCTGCTCAAGCCTTTCTTCAACCTCTGATATATAGCTGCCATAAACTGTTTCCCGCAAATCTGAAAGTAGCTGTGAGCTGATTTGACTGCTAATCCCTTCTTTTTCGATATCGTCTTCGTAGGTGATTTCTATTTTCTGTTCATGAGGCGTTATAAACAGAAGAGAAGAATTGAAATATTTAGCCAGATTAAACTCATCATATTCAATGTCTTCTGCAAACATGCAATGGCTGATTACAACATGAAGTTGTTCCTTAGTGGGCAAAGAAAAAGGCTCGTTGAAATCAAATTCATAAATGTCATATATTGGTTGATTGTTGCTAAAGTCAACATTATTTGATGTAGAAATATTCTCTTCTCCATCTGCATACTTATCAAAATAGGTGGACAGAAAACCTCTGTATCTTGCAAAGAAAGACAAGAAATGCTCAGATCCTTCTCTCCAATCACAGGTGAAAACATATTGTAGGCAACCTTTTGAAAAAGTTCAGAAAAATCTTCTTCTCTAACTGTTCCTTTGTGCAAATCAAAGGCAACAGGTGCAACAGAGATAAGGTCCGATGCATCTACAACTATGCAATTCTTATTTGTATCATGAAGATCTTTCTTAACAATATAATTTTCACCTTGACAAATAGAAGAAAAGACTACTTCCTGTTGAACTTGCTTCTCGAATTCATCACAACAACCTTTAAAGAGACTTTCAGTTGGAAATTCATCTTTACAAAACAAATGGAAAGCATAATGAAAACTTGCCAATGAGTCAATGCTTGAAGCTGGAAGAGCTCTGCACTAATCAAGGGAAATCCCCTCTAATGAATATCTGAAAAGCTTAATTTGAACGTCCTCATGTACAATTCCAAGACGACGAATAAAATCATGAAAATCAAGCAAGTGTTCAGCTGGCACTTCCCATTCTTCTCCTTGCAATCTGGAAATACTATGTTCCCATTCATCTCTACTAGGTATTGGATGAGGGTAACCAGAAGTGCTTGAGAAATTGCAAAATGCATACCTCTTGTTCATTTCATACCAGTGAAGTCACCAACAAATTTCTGAACAATGGAGTTGCCACTGAATCCGTCCTTCATGGAGTCGCCAAATAGATAATTACAACCAAGAAAATGTCCAAGCTTTGTCTATTATCAAAAATGGATCTATGTCGTCTCCCAAGGAAGTTGAGCTTCAATCTCCTCTCCCCGGCAACGACGCCAATTTGTTATCTCTCCAAGAAACTCTTTGAGGTTGTAAGTCAAAGATGCTTGGTAACTTAAAGTAAAACTGTTTGTCTGTTTATGTATGTGTGGATCAATGGGATAACTCAACCTTAATGGATTGACATTAGGATAATCAACAGTGTACAATCAAATATGACAGTGCTTTCAAAGATCAATGATCAAACAAATAGCTTTGACTATGGGAGAAGAAATCAGTGCTTATAAACCAGATACACAATGATGGGTTTAATAAACAATGCAAATAACTATTAATCAAGCTATGAACTGACTAATGATATGAAAGTCATTAGTAGTTAAGACAACTTGAATAAGAATACAGAAAAGAAGGTAATGGATGAAGGTCTAACATCAAAAGTGAAAGAAGACTGTGATTGTATATATATCTGAAAAACTGTACAATAGCATAAGGCCCTGTATCCAAAATTGAACCCCCATTACTTTGAAAGCATAGGCTTTGTTATCCCCGATATCTAGGGATAACTAGGAGATCATGTCTCGAGGCCCACATGGTCCTAGACATGGAGTACCGAGAGCAGGAGCGACCTGAGCATGGTCCTGGAGGACCCACTTTT
Source organism: Picea engelmannii (assembly GCA_009831015.1). Lineage (NCBI taxonomy): Eukaryota > Viridiplantae > Streptophyta > Pinopsida > Pinales > Pinaceae > Picea > Picea engelmannii. The sequence goes on from ML789307.1 coordinate 400,779, forward strand.
TCTTCTCAGCTAGATTTGTCCTGCCAGCAGTACCAGCCTCCATCACTACCGGCTCGGGCTTGCATCAAAAAAAGGTTATTGCTCCATGAGGTAATCGGTCCAAGGTATCATGGTATGTGTCATATTTGATCATTATAACTTTCTTATGTATGCATCGCATCTCTTTTATTTCAGATAACTGCTTGGATTTTACACTAACCCACTTGACCATTGTTGGGGTG
>ML789307.1:424701-437734 GCA_009831015.1 Picea engelmannii
TTCATACATCCCATCACACTGGTTCGGGCATTGGGTTGGCCAAATATCTAAGGGTTGTACCTTACCTTGTGGGAAGAAGGGGCTAAAGGCCCAGAGGGTAAAATTAGTTGGCAAAAGATAAAAGCCAAAAGAATGAAACCTTGAGATGCTTCGCCCAGGGATCCCCAAGAAAACAATAAAAGGCTTCTCAACAAGAAATAGAGGGACCCATAAAAAATAATAAAACAAGACCTAGTTAGAGGATTGGGGGTCTCATCACGAGCCAACCTATTAGGTCCATGGGCATGTAGCAGTATGACACTACCAACAGCGAGTCACCACGCTAGGGTAGTGGCTCTTGTTGACATAGCCAAGAGAAAGGGGGTCTCATCACGAGCCAACCTTCTCATTTCCATGAAATGCTTGTGGGTAACATTGCCACCACTGGTCACCACGCCAGGGCAGTGTCCCCTAACTAGCCTCTTGAAACAAAAAGCAATAAGAATAAAAGATAAAAGGCATGAATGGACTTGGAAACATTTGCATCCATGACAAGTGTAGCTCACTCTCTTCAGGGGTACCCACAGGTAAGCCATACATTTCTCTGCTATCACTGCACCCCTTGACCAGGCATCCCTTACCACCTCATCCACTCACATGGCCTAGATTTGACTTCTCTCGTAAACATCCCACATCCACTAAGCATTAGCCCAATAGGACATCCTACCGTTCCCTCCAAACTCGGCTAGTAGATTATCATAATGTCTTTGAGCACTTGTCTAGGTAAAAGGGGGTTTTATGCACATGTTTAATAACTTGATGATTAGATGTGATTGACATTGCTATGATCCATGTGACTTATGAGCCCATGGAGGGTGTATTTGTTGATGTTGCAGGGCCGCACCCAATGGAAAGGTACACATGGGGAGATGATTAGTTTGGACCTCCATGGGGCTAAAATCCCACTAGATGGATGTTGAAACCCCAACAGGGGGCAGAGACAGATCAGAGGATTGCACCAAAGAGAGAGGAGGATGTTTCACCAGGAGCAGCCTGGTAGGTCTGGACCGAGGGGGGTTGTGCCCTTTCCACCATGATGTAGGCCTTAGAAGGCCCATGACGTCAGCCATGACGTCATCCATCATTTTGGGATGTGTTGGCGGTAGTTATGTGCCAAGTGGCACGTGTGGCAAGTTCCTGAGGCCCAAGAAGGCCTAACGTTTTGCTCCATGAGGCCAACATTGCCCAAAAAGGGCTTAATGTCACCCTAAAAGGGCATGACGTCACCTTAGCATCTTGTTTTAGGGTTTAATTATGACATTTAATGTAAAAACTGGATATTATTTGTAATTGGCCTTGTCGGCCTTTTTGACCTAATTTTGGTCATTTGTATTGTATAAATAAGGGGAAATTACCTCTTATTATTCGATCATCTTTCACTCACACTTGTGAGGACTGAAATTTGCGCCCTCCTTAGGGTTTCTTGGCTGAAATTTAGTGTGCACTTGTTGAAGGAAGGCTAATCTTGGTTTTTTTGGGCATTTTCTTGGTGAAAAGTCTTCAACTAGGGGATATGCTAGATTATTCTTGGTGAATGTAAGTAAAATTCTGCAATTATTCTTTATTTTGAATGGTTATAGTATATTTACTTTGCATTTTGCTAATATTATGAAATTGCTAGCTTAAAACCCTAGGAGATTAAGCACATGTTATTGTCCTTGTCTCAATAGCTATTAACCTACTAGATTGTGCCAATGAGATGTTTTTCTTGAAGCCATTGCTAAGGGCCTTGCCATTGCAATACCCTAGCACTTGTTGCTTCATCTTAGCCATCATTTGCTTCATCTTTGAGTTAAAGAGGGACAAAAATCTACTAAGGCCTAGGGTTACCTACACCTTAGTAGTCATTTTCCCCTAGGGTTTGGTGGTTGAAGTCTTGGCTTACCAACACTTCATTCATCAGCCCCTCTTGTCTTTTGCTCTCCTATTATCATCATTTTTCTTCAACATTTGCTGCCAATTTATTGACTCCATTTTCCCTAAGAAAGCACTAGTCTAAGTCCATGATCAACACAATCTTCAAAACCTATTCTTTGAAGTTTGAACAACCTACTAACACTTTCTAACCCTAGAAAAGATTGATCTACTAACCTACTTGCTGTTGTTGCTAAAGTAAGTTGTAACCATTAAATGCAGCATTAAAAGCTCATAAATCAATTGTAAAGACTGAATTATACTTTGTCTTATATGCTTCTATCAAATGCTAATATTATGAACTCAATGGTTAATGGTTTTTAGTCATTTTGAAGCTAGTTCCAAGACATTTTATGTGAAGTATTGCTCTATAAACATTGCTGTTATAAGATTTCTGTTTTCTTCATCATATTCAGCAAATTTCTTTATTTAAGAAAGTCAATGGTTTTATGAAGTGCTAACCAGCAAGTGCTCTTGCAAATATATAGTTTTCATGTTGCTTTGTTCCGGGCAAGTACACTTCTGGCATATTATCTCTTCATTGGTTATTTAAACCGAACTTTATGATCGGTGGTGATTTGTGAGAGGGGACCTTTACCTAGCTACTTTCACTTTGCCTTCTCAAAACCCCAGGTCACTGAGGATGCCTCCCCTGGGCCTACCACCCTAAATAGAAAGAGACATCCTATTGAGGTGACAGTGATAGGATAGTCTCCCGTTACGACAATCTGCTTTCCTTTTACCTTCTCTTCTACCAAAGTACAAATTGTGCGATAACAATGTCTAAGAAGAAGGAGACGCTGGGGCCTAGAAGAGCCTACACCCTAGCTAGCTATTTTCTTAAGGTTTAGATCTCAGGAGGACTTAAGGTGATACTCTTCCTAGGAATCTCTTCCCTCTTAGATCAGAATTATCATCTTGTTATCAGCCTCAAACCGGAAGCCACCACCTTTGACTCCATCACCCCCCTTGTAAGGCACTAATCTTCAAACTCCATCTCCTTGAGAAATCAACCTAAAAATTCAGCCTTCTACTTGCTACTCTTGCTAACCTAACCTAACCCACTAACCTAGCCTAGAACTACTAACTGCAGACTTGCTTCTGTGATAATCACTGTTACAGCCATTATCTAGCAGCCTATTCAAGTCTACCAGCTAACTAAATCAACCCAGAATTTGCATTGGGCAAAGTAATATCAATTGAAGTTAAAGTATGCATTTAACTGCCTCCACAAAGTGCACTTTCTGAAAGATATATTGCTGCTGTTACAACTTCCGTTATAATCATCTTTAGCAGCCTGTTAAAGTTCATTTGCTAGCTAAAACAATTCTGGAACTTGTATGTGAGAAAATATTATCATTTGAGACCTTCATTATTTCACTATATCATCTAAGCAAGTACATTTTCTGGAATATATATTGCATCTGTTATCACTGTACTTAATGCTGTTATACATTTGTCATTTGCTGCATACTCTTGTTAGCTAGCATTTACTTTCACAAGTTTAATGTTTTGTTGAAGCACTAACATCATTTATGCTTGTAAACTGCCATATTATTTGCTTGTTTTCTTGGTTAAGGGAAGGAACATTTTAATTCAGCTTTGCTTCATCCTTAAAGACATAACTTAGTGATTCAACCTGATTTGAGTGATCTAGAGAGAGGGGTAGTTTACCTTATCCTTTTCCCTTCCTCAAACTCCCTAGGTCTTAGGACGTCTCTCTTGGAGTGGGCGTTTCCTCTTCCTAAATAAAAAGGGGTACCCTGTTGAGGTGACAGTGACAGGATTACCCTTATGTTACGCCAATATCTTCCCACTTTCCTTAGGCTTTGGGGAGAGTATAGATTGTGCGATAACATTTTTGGTGCTATTGTCGGGGAACACTGAGCCAATTTTCCTCAACAACACTTTTTCAATAAGCCTTTTACTCAAAGCCTTTACTTTACTCTCACTCTCTTTGAGTGACCTAGAGAGAGAGGGGTGGTTTACCTTATCCTTTTCCCTTCCTCAAACCCCCTAGGTCTTGGGATGTCTCCCTTGGAGTGAGTTTTTCCTCCTAAATAGAAAGGGGTACTTTGTTGAGGTGACAATGACAGGATTACCTATGTGTTACGCCAATCTCTTCCCACTTGCCTTAGGCTTTGGGCCAAGTATAGATTTTGTGATAACATCACCTAGTCCTCCTTCTAGTCTCATTCTTCTATCAATTTTTGTAAGTTGTTGGGTCTGTTATCGCACAATCTATACTTGCCCAAAGCCCAAGGAAAGTGAGCAAATATTAGTGTAACAAGGAGGTGACCTATCACTGTCACCTTAATAGGAAACCCCTTTGTGTTTAGGAATATTTCAAGGTTACCCCAAAGGAGATGTCTCCAATGACCTAAAGGGCTGATGAAACTAAGGCAAGGATGCAAGAATACCCCCCTCTCATTGGTCACTTAATTCAAAAGGTTCTTTAGGTCTTTAAGAGATGAAGCAATAGTAAAAATGAATTGTACCTGCCCAGAACAAGACAACAAAGAAAAATATGGCAGCTTTCAAGTACAAAATGATGTCAGTGCTTCGTAAGACCATCAACCTTCGAAATACAAGTTAGCTGATATAAAATTGCAGCAATATGAAAGTTTACAACAGAAATAAGTATTTTATAACAGCTGCAAAAAATATGCCTTGGAATTGCTTGAAAAGACAATGAAAAAGTAGTTTTAACTAAGCAGAATGATAATGAATTGTCACAAGCAATTTTGGCAATGTCTAGCTAGTATTAAATGTAAATTTTGCAGAGAATTTTCTGCAGTTAGATGGCTGTAGAAATATTTTGTAACAACAGAAAGTATTAGTGCTTAGAATTGCAAGAAAACATCATGTAAACTTAGCATTCATCAAGTAGATTGTTTGGAAATTATCACAAGCAATTTCTGAGTGAGTTAGATGCAAGTTATTTAGATGAATGCAACAAATTAGTGTAGATTAGTATGTCTGTAGCAATGATTTTTGTTATCCCCTATACTAGGGATAACTAAGGAGATCATGTCTCGAGGCCCACATGTACTAGACATGGAGTGTTGAGCGCTGGATGACTTGAGCATGGCCCCGGAGGGCCCCTCTTTTCTTCAGTGCAACCCATCTATCAACAACAACAACATCCATCCCACCAGCCTGGTCCTAAAGTAGAAGTAAGTCTCGCTCCATGAGGTAATGAGTTTGGGTATCATGGTATGTGTCACTCTGATTATTGAAGCACTTGAATATGTTGCACTGAATTCTCCTTCATTTCATAATGTTTGCTTGGAAGTTATGCTCTTAAACTTGTTCATACCTGGAAGGATGACATGATTCCCTAGCGAGTTGATCTCCCTTTAGGATGGGTTTGCACTTGGTGGGTCTATGAAAGGTCATCGTCCATTCCCTCCATAAATATCACTTTCCATCTTTAATCTCATTTTCCCCTACCTTTGTTTGGGCATTGGGTTTGCCACACTAAGAAGGGTTGTACCTTGCCTTGTGGGAAGAAGGGGCTAAAGGCACAAGGGATAAAAGTAGTTGAGAAGAGTTAAAAGCCCAAATGAAACCTTTGAGATGTTTTTCCTAGGGATTCCCAAGAAAGTAGCAAAAATCTTCTCAGTCAGAAAAGGGGACCCAAAAGATAAATAAACACTCAAGGTATTAGTTGGTGGATGGGAGGTCTCATCATGAGCCGACCTATTATGACCATGGCAATGTAACCGTATGAAACTACCATCTATGATCTATTTGGTCACAAAACCAGGGTAATGGCTCTTGGTGGCATAGCCAAGAGACAGGGGTCTCATCACGAGCGAGCCTTCTCATATCCATGAAGTGCTTGTGGATAACGTTGTCACCTCTGGAGATATTGAGGGGTTTTATTGGGCCCAACTTGCATCGTTCATCATATTTCATCATCAAGATCCATTTTGCAAGCTTGTCTTTGGTTTTGTTGCATTCCGACGATTTCCGTAATTTTGAGTTATTATGGAGCATATTTTAATTAAATTCACTGAGGTAATTTTGGGCATAATACTTGGAGAAACCTCTTAGTGTAATAGCTCATTAGAATCGAGAGGAAGAGCACTATAGGATAAGATGATGAGAAGTGACTTTTAGTGGCCGGAGAAGCCATAAGGACGAATAAATCACTTTTTAGAGGTAAAAAAGTGAATTAATTAATAAAGTGATTTAATTAAGGAATATTAAAAACAAAGTAAAATTCACTTGGAGAGAAAAGATGAACAGGGGTATAAAAGAGAGATAGGGGCCTGAATTCTCTCATTATGTTGATTATCATTTCGATGTCTGGCTTCTTGGTAGAGAGCCCATGATACTTGGGGGTTTTGAGCATTTTGACTGAACAAACCCTAGAGATCAGCTCAGTGGTGAAAGATCCCACCTTTCCTGATCCAATCTTGGTCAAGGAGGTAAACGCTTCCACCCTCATCATTCTACATTAGTTCTATTCAGTTCCAGGAGCAGTTGAGGAAGTAGGGCGTAGTTTTGGTGTCTTTCTACAGAGCTAGGGCACACTATTCTTGAGAGAGGAGTTCATGGAGGGTTGTAGACATTAGATCTAAGAGATATCTCACTTCATGAGTGTTGGCCATCACCAAGGCACCTTTTCTCACTATTTTTTGGAGGTTTCTCATGTCATATCCACCATTTCTCTCAGTGGGGCGAAATTCTAGCAGGAGGGGTGCATTGTATGAAGGAGATCCATTCGATTTGAAGAGAAGAAGTGAGATCTGAGACAAGTCTCTTACTGATAGGGATTGCTAGGTTCTGGAGAGATTTTCTCATCTTCTATTGGAGGTTTATCTTCTGTTCTTGATTTTATTTGTGGCTTGGGCGTGATTCTGAAGAGAGGTGCATTACTCATTGAGGGGTTCTTGAGTTGGAGGGTTAGATCTGAGAGATTGACCATGTACTTTATCCATATGCTATATTCATCCCCGATCTACAGTTTGGAAACACTTTCATAGAGTTTGGAGGCCATCTTCAAGGAGGCCAAAATCTTAGCTTCTTACAGCCAGTGAGGGCGCACTTTGCGGAGAGAAGACATCACCAGCAACCAAAGTAAAGGTTGGATCTCAGATATCCCTTGTATTCAGCTTGGAGGACTCTTAGGAGATCATATATTCATCATTCCATTCTATTTTGGAGGCACTATCAACCACATGCATCATTCTTCTATGTGTATTCCAGATCTACTCCATTTTGTATGAGGACAACTATTATCATAAATAAAACTTAGATCTGAGTCTGAGGTATTTGTGGCTATTTCTTGTGTTACTTCTATTGCATATTATTGAGTACATGGAATTGCTATATTGATATCATTTACTTGTCGCAAACACAATTAAAACTATCATCATAAACCCCAATGCAAGTCAAGAAAACTAAAATCAACAAAGTGTTTGACAAAATGCCACAGCCAAAAACCATAAAACTTAACATTTTCCAAGCAAATATGTTTGGGAACATTACAAGGGGCGGGAATAGTTATTACTTCTCCAACCGGACAATATTTTAACTTTTCTTACAGATTAGAGTTTGAAGAAACCAATAACATAGCAGAGTATGAATCACTTTTACTGGGATTAGGAATTGTTAAAGATATGAGAATTAAAATTTTCAATACTAAGGGTGATTCTGACTTAGACATCCCAAGTGGGAGGATAGATCACTGCCACATCTCCAAAAAACTCAAGCAAACTTTCCACAACTGAAGAGGGGAGGGAGTGAGAGGTTGCCACCTCTCTTGAGGTAGGTGTGCACCTCCTTAGTATTGGTGCCCTCAAGGAGTATGCGCCACCTCTCAAGAGAGAGGGTGCACCTCTCTTTGGGATCTTCACCAAGTTTAGTCAACTCATCACTTAACTCACCCTTGCTTTCCATAAACTTCCACTAACCACCAGTGAGGTAGAGTGGACTGAAGACAAGTCAAAAACATTGTCTCTAGCATGTTTCCTTAAAAATAGGGAGTGAATTAGATTACATTTTTGAGGAAATACTTTATTTTTGAGTAAAAGTCAATTATTTTGCTCAAAAATGGGGTATGAAGGTAAAGGGGGTATTTTGAGATAGAAAATAATACCCCCCAAGGTGTAAACACCTCCTAGTACGACTTATTAAATACTTACATGAATTTACAATGTAAAATCCCATTTTACGGAAAAATTTACATTAAAAAAATCCTAGAGGGACCTAATGCATGCCCATAAGACTTCGAACTAATGATGAGCATGGTAATATACATTTGACACTAGACTCAGACAGAACACACTAAGTCCTAGCCATTAGGACATACTCCAGCTTTGGAGGAAATGGGTGAAAAAACTTAGAACATTATAAGTCGTTGAAGCGAGGTATAATGGACCAAGTGAAAAAAAAAACACTCTAGAGTATGCACTAATAATAGAGTCTTAGGGAGCTAAGTCTTTTACATATAAGATACCTCATGCTAACTCATTCTATTACAATTCCCACCAGGAGGGGGTATGGAACATGCATAGAAGAAGAAGAAGAGAAAATGAGGGGGAAATAATGCTTTACAAGACTTTTGAACTCTGAATTTTGAACAAGTTCCTTGTTCAACCTTGTGGATCATCCATAAGTCCTTCCTGGTGCAACTGGGAGGTAACAACTGGCTCTATATGGGGACGTGTGCTTGATCTTTGGAAAACATGCGAGAACTCTAGAATCAGTGATCTACATAATAAACCAATGTATCTCCCAAAAGACATATCACTGGTACATGAAATATATAGAAACCGTCAATGAAATACAAGTTTCACATATATATACAAAAAATAATGTTGAAATGAAAAAATGAAATGTTGAAGAAGCAAAGGTAAAAATACAAGGAAAAGGGTTAGAGTAATCTATTTTACATGGATGCCCCATGGGCATCAGATGTTACCATTGAAGAACAATTTGAGGAGCTTACCATTCACTGACAGATTTAGCTTTTTACCGTCCAATTGGCTGAGATAGAAAGAATTCAGACCAGCCATATCTTGAATGATGTAAGGTCCTATCCATACACTATCAAATTTCCAATGCTTTCCTGACTTCTCTTTTCTCTTATCCCACAAGAGCATTGTATCACCTTTTTGAAAATTCCTTGGATGAGATGACTTGTCAAAGGCCCTCTTGACTTTAACCCGATTTATGTGACAAAATATTATCATTTGAGACCTTAATTATTTCACTATATTGTCTAAGCAAGTCCATTTTCTGGAATATATATTGCATCTTTTATCACTGTACTTAATGTTGTTATACATTTGTCATTTGTTGCATACTCTTGTTAGCTAGCATTTACTTTCACAAGTTTAATGTCTTGTTGAAGCACTAACATCATTTATGCTTGTAAACTGCCATATTATTCGCTTGTTTTCTTGGTTAAGGGAAGGTACATTTTGCTTCATCCTTCAAGACATAACTTAGTGATTCAACCTGATTTGAATGACCTAGAAAGAGAGGGGTAGTTTACCTTATCCTTTTCCCTTCCTCAAACTCCCTAGGTCTTAGGATGTCTCTCTTGGAGTGGGTGTTTCCTCTTCCTAAACAGAAAAGGGTACCCTGTTGAGGTGACACTGACAGGATTACCCCTATGTTATGCCAATATCTTCCCACTTTCCTTAGGCTTTGGGGAAAGTACAGATTGTGCGATAACATTTTTGGTGCCGTTGTTGGGGAACACTGAGTCAATTTTTCTCAACGACACTTTTTCGATAAGCCTTTTACTCAAAGCCTTTACTTTACAAAGCTTACCTGGCGACTCCATTGAGGGTGATTCTCTCACTCTCTTTGATGATCCCTAGAAGGATTATTTGGCAACTCCACTAATGACAAATCCAACCACTGTTTCTCAATGGGACCCGGGTGATTTCAAACCCTTGGATATGAGTGAAATCTTGGGTTATCCTCGAGAGATTCCTTCATGGTATAAAAAATGGATGCCTAGATTTACTGGTAATGATGCAACCACGACTGAGGAACAAATGGATAAATTTTGGTCTTTCTTTCAAATTAATCCTATAAGTGAGGATGTTGAAGACATGGCTATGAAACTCTTTTCAGCCACTCTTCATAACCATGCTAGAACTTGGAATGAAGGTCTCCCTGATAAAGGCATCAAGACCATGGATCAATTTGAGGAAACCTTCTTGAATGAATGGTCTCTTTATAAAAGGTTTTTCACCCTAAATATTCTGGGATGCCCAAACCCCTCTCCTCTTGGTTTGGTAGACAATTGTTCGAAATTTGATGGAAACCCATCCCTGGCTAACCCTCATGTCGTGAAATTCTTGAAATATGTTTCGGAGGCAAAAGTAACACATTAGGATGTACTAGTAAGATTGTTCTTATTGTCTTTGGGAGCAGACCAAAGGGAGTGGGCTAAGCAAGATATCATCTTGAAGAGTACAATTTCTATAAAAGTCTTCATTTTACTTTCCTCGAAAGGTGGGACCCAGCCATGCGAGTGTTTAAAAATACTTCAACCCTCCAAAAGGAAGGGTTACACCCTAGCCCTGTTGAGGAAGACCAAGACCAACAAGAAGTTGAAGAGAGAGTCCCTGATGAAGGCTACAAATCCCGTGAGGAAGATCAAGAATTTACTACCAAAGATAATGAGGACCTAGTTGAAGAGCGAGATCTTGAAGATATCAAACATGATGATGAAGTGTTGATGTGTGCTCCTCCCTCCGATGAAGCCTTCCAAGATCCTATCCCTCCTGCACAAGAAGAATACAATGAGGTTAATCATTTTCCTTTCCAGGTTTTTGATGATACCCTATTCTATGATTCAGAAGGTGAAGAAGTCAAGGAATCCTTGGACGAGCTAGTTCCTTTGTGTTGTAATGAAGGTGATGATGTGATTCATGAGTTTATATCTGTTGGGAAACGTGGATGGAATGTGATTGGTAATGATAGAGATCCCATTTACGACAATGAGGGTCATATTCGTTTGTTTCCTTCACAAACATCATATGAGATTGCTATTGATTCTGGTACTGGGTAACAAGGAGATGATATGGTCACATATATTTTCTAAACACCCAAGGATGACCTTGTACAATGTTCTCACGATGATTTTCGGTCATACCTTGAGGATTTTGATGAACATCCCTTTGAGCACTTGGATTTATTCGAAGATTTTCAACCACCGTCGTGCTCATATTTTAAGGGTGAGGACATTGTTTTCTTGAAGCAAGATACTTGTGATAAGGTTTTCCAACTCCCTTCAAATCCTTTATCTCGCTGTGTCACTAAGGATGCAGTGGGGAAACATGTCCCTTATCTCAAGTTTTCTCTGGGGCAAGGCCTTCTTTTAGAATTCAAGGGTAGGTTGAATGGCTTAAGAAGAAGTTTATTATCTTGATCCTTAAACTTTCCCCTAAGAATTTGTCAGTCATCCTCTCGATTCTTGTTAGTCCCTTGTCAGACCTCGGGGAGTGATGAGATCCAAGGTAGTCAACCTTAAAACTCTTTGAGTCAGCCTCTTGAGTTTTTGACCTTTCACAATCCTTTTTTGAGATGGATTGAGCACCCTTCTAGAGACATGACTTAGCATAATTTGGTCCCTCCCTCCCACCTCCATGAGCTAGACTTTACAATTTTCTATGGTATGATGCATACTCTAACTCAAGTTATTTTTGTGCTTAACTTGTCATTTTTTTGGTTTATGATGAAGCACAGAGGCATGTATTATGAGGTATTGCTAGGATGGTTTCACTAGTTATAGGACTACACCTAGCATTCAACTAACAGGTAAGTAGAGGTAGGTAGGCATCTGCATCCATTATACATACCATTGCATATCATTCTAGTATAGTTATAATTGCATTTACATATTTTCTTTACTTCATTTGTATATGTGTATGCTCATGATCATGTGTTAGATTAGAGTTGATTTCATTTCGATTTTTTATATTATACATGGAAAAAGAGTGATATCACCACCCTAGGTATTACTAACATCTTTTGTTGAGATTTAGCAGGCACAGGTCATACCATAGATGTTGAGGTCCTCATGCGCTCTACGGTGAGCACATGTCCCCGAGTTGGAACTAGATGTTACACGTTAGCCGAGGGGTAACTAAGGAGATCATGTCTCAAAGCCCACAGATCCTAGACATGGAGTACCGAGAGCCATATGAACTGAGCATAGCCCCGTAGGGCCCCTCTTTTCTTCAAATATAGTCTACACATCGCCAACAATAGTGTCCGTCAAACCGGCCTGGTCCCAGGAGGCTACGGGTCTTGCTCCATGAGGTAATGAGTCCAGGTATCATGGTATGTATCACTCCGATATTTGAAGCACTTGAATATGTTGTATTGAATCTTTCTTGATTTCAAAACATTTTCTTGGAATTTATGCTCTTTGCCTTGTTTAAACCTGGGAGGGTGACATGGTGCCCTAGTAAGTTGGTTCCCCTTAGTATAGGTTGCTACTAGGTGGTTCCTTGAAGAGTCATTGTCCGTCTCCACCATACTTACCACTTCCCATCTTTATTCCTTCTGCCTCCCCATATTTTGGGCATTGGGATAAATTAAACCAGGAAGGATTGTACCCTACCTTATGGGAAGAAGTGGTTGAAGGCCCAGAGGGTAAAAGTAGCTGGCAAGAGTTAAAATCCAATTATGAACCTTTGAGATGCTTCGCCCAAGGATCCCCGAGAAAGCATTGAAATGCTTCTCATTAAGAAAAGGGGAAAATAAAAGTACTCAAGGTATTAGTTGTTGGATAGAAGGTCTCATAATGAGTCGGCTTATCATGATCGTAAACATGTAGTGATATGAAATTACCATTATCTGGTCTCCAAGGCAGGGTAATGGCTCTTGGTTGCATAACTAAGAGAAATGGGGTCTCATCACGAGTCAACCTTCTCATTTCTGTGAAGTGCTTGTGAATGATGTTAATGTTTATGCCATTATTATAGTTCTTTGCATTTCATAAGATAAGAGCATAATAAGAACAAGATCACTGAGAAATACACATTCACAAGAGACACAACATTTATCCTGGGAAACCCTCTAGGGGAAGAAAACCTAGCAA
>ML789307.1:481854-491917 GCA_009831015.1 Picea engelmannii
TTATCTTTTAAGTATTTAGATTTGTAGTGCTTCATGATTCAACTGTTTTAGTTATGCCAAACCATTAACTAAATTTATGAAGTCGCTTATCCCACTGCTTCCTCGCTTAAGTTTTTTCAATATTGGCCATAAATCCATCTCAGATTTACTGCATCTAATCCTTCCCTTCCTTGTGTGAAATCTGCCATAGTGTTATTTTCACTGGTGGCTATATTGTAGATATATTGAGTTCAAAATGTGTATTTTTTTTTTAAAGTTATAGGTTCTAATTAGGGGTGGTGGGGTATGTACACTTTCAAGAATGGGTATTTTGTATGTACACTTTCAAGAATGGGTATCTTATTTTATAAATAAAGGGTTTCATACAATAAAATAAATTAGAGTTTTAGGAATGGGTATCTCATTTTATAAGCAAAGGGTTTTATACAATAAAATAAATTGAGTTCCAAGTAGATTGTAATCTTAGAAATTAAATTATTTGAAAATTAAATCATCTTATAAATAAAGGAGTCTTATGTTTTCTCTAATATTATCTCCCACCTAACTCTCATTGGGTTAAGGGGAATAATAAAGAAAACACATTATGTTTTCTCTATTATTCCCTCCACCCTCATCCTTATATATATATATATATATATATATATATATATATATATATATATATATATATATATATATATATATATATATATATGGGGTGAAGGGAATGATAGAGAAAACATAGTCTCATATAATAAAATAAAAATTTGTTTTTGAGTAGATTTTGATTTTAAAATAATATTATTTTACTATTATTATTAAAATTAAATTATGAACACAATCTTTATCCCTATCTTATCTTTAGACTCCAGCATTCACTCTCAAGCTAGTTTAATGCAACAATTATGCCAAGCTCCACGTTAAAGGTTCTACTTCCAAAAACTATGCTATGAGATGAACCAATTATTTCTTAAATTTTGTTATTCCTTTAGTTATCTCTTTTCTCGATGAATTGCTATATACAAAGGAGAGTAGTGGTGCCCTCCCGATGCTAAAATATGCAAATGTATTATGGAAAGAAGTAGTTGTGCCATCCTGATGCTAAAATATGCAGATGTATTATGGAAGGAAGGAGTCGTGCCCTCCTGATGTTAAAATATGTAGATGTAGTACTACCTAGGAGCATTGGTGCCCTCCTGATGTTAAAATATGCAAATGTAGTATTGTCTAGGAGCAGTTAATCAGGAAAACTTTAAGAGCATCTAACCAGAAAAAAATTTAAGGATCTTATATTTATTGTAGAGTTTATGAAGGGAGGTGAATATTGTATTCAATGTTTAATTTAAGGTAGGTTAATCGTTCAAATTTTTCATGGAAAATTATACTAACCTTGAGAGTAATTCTTTATTGAAAAAAGTCACTATGAGAAATTTTTTAACTAAATAATTTATATTGTACGAATATTTATGACAAAAATTGCTACTTTAAATTTTCTGTGTTATTTTGTTGTAGTCTCACATGTGTGCGTTTCAATGGAAAATATCAAGTTAGAATTGGATATCCATGGAAATTGATATGAACAATATTATGAAATAATTAAATTTCAAAAAACACCCCAATGCAACTCTCAATTGAAGGATAACAGAAACATATTGCCATAGTGAATTTACAAATAAATAGTGATGAACATAATAATTTATGTCTACACCCATGGTTGGTACCTACCACCCTCCTCCAACACCAATCCTATCCACCCATGTGACTCATTATCCCTCCCCTTTTTTGTATTTTTCGGCACCAGGTACTCGTGTTGGTAATCCTTGCTCCTCTACATGGAGATACATCTACATAGTGCTCCTCTAGGTCATTACTATTGATATTATGGTAGTTGTGGGAGGTATTTACCTCCACGTGTAACCTTGACGAGAATAGAATATTCCAGGAAGCAAGAAGAAATCTTAAATAGTTGGTTAATAACCCTAGAAGACAAGTCAGCTCAAGAGAATGATTTGTATTAAGTTATTAGCCTCCAAGAGAAGAAGTCGGCCCCAGTTAAGTGACTTGGAGGAATATAAATAGAGGGCGCTTGAGCTCATTTGTACCTCACCTCTCATAACTGCATAAGGCAGTGGTGCGCAAGTTTGAAGAAGAGTTGCAGTTGCAGCTGCTGCAACTAGAAGATTTCGGTTTTTGCTTGGACTCTCTCTTGGTTGGCGAGGACTCTCTCTTGGTTATGGTTTGGACTTTCTACTTGGCCTCTTTTGATTATTCTTTCTTGGTGCGCTATCCTTGGAGAGAGGTGTGCCACCTTGTTTGGCTATTAAGCCTAGGGTTTTCTTCCAAAATCATTCTCTGTCAAGGTTAAGGTGCTAGGGGGTGGCTTCGGCCTATGGTTGGGTGACAATATTGTTATATTGTCTATGGTTAAATGAGCACATCCATTATATTCTAATAGGTTATGGGCCCACACTATCTTCAGACAATCTAACCATTGGAAGATAGATTGGGAGGATTTGCTTAGTTACAGTTGCAGTTGCAGTCAGTTTTTGCTGCAACAACGAAACCCTAACCCTCTTGTTGAGGCACCTTAAGTGAAGAGATTGACCTAATTTCTGGATATCCTAGTGCGCCCTAGCCTAGTGCATCTCCTGGTACTCTCAGTAAGCTAAGACGTCAAGTTTGAGTCTTTTGGTCAAAATGAAGGGTTTACCAAATCAAAACAGTTATGACTTACTCTATGAAGTCAGAAAACAAGTTAGAAGGGGCTTCTAACTTTAGAGCATGGAAGAGAAGGATTTACCTCATCCTTTCCAAGAATAAAGTGTTGGACATCGTTAAAGGAAAGATCATGGAACCACAGTTTGAATAAGGGAAAGAGAAGGAACCTCAAAACGTTGCAGTTTTGGAGAAGTTCAAAGACAGTGACATCAATGCCATGAGTATCATAGTGGACTCTATAAAATACCACTTGATACCCTACATATCCCATCTTGACTCATCTAAGAAGATGTACGATGCCCTAGCAAACCTCTTCTCAGTCAGAAACATTGGACAGGTAATGAGTCTGAAGAATGAGCTCCGTGACATGAAAATGAATGATGATGACAGCATAACATCATACTTTGTGAGGATCTCTCAGTTAAGATATCAACTACAAGCTATTGAAGAGATCATTTCAGAGAAGGAACTGGTAAATATAGTACTCAATGGTCTTCCCAAGACATGGGATGCATTTTCCGCAAGCATGAACACAAGGAAGGAGTATCCTACATTTGAAGAACTTTGGACTTGTTGTGCACAAGAAGAATCAAGGATTAGTGCAAAAGAAAAACCCCAAAATAAATATGATGATCAAGCCTTCACAACAAGGTTCAAGAATTTTAGGAATAAAAGGAAGTTTGGCTCAAGGAAGAATCCAAATCAAGAGAAAGATATGACAAAAATATGATGCCTCAACTGTTGAAAATATGGTCACTACAAGAATCATTATCCCTGTTATCCCTGATTTCTAGGGATAACTAGGAGATCATGTCTCGAGGCCCACAGGTCCTAGACATGGAGTACCGAGAGCAGGATTGACCTGAGCATGGCCTTGGAGGCTCCATCCTTTTCTTCTTTCATAAGATTCGTCTTGTCAGCAACAACAACATCCATCACCATCGGCTTGGTATTGTATCAGAGAAGGTTCTTGCTCCATGAGGTAATTGGTCCAGGTATCATGGTATGTGTCACTTTTGATCATTAAAACTTTTAAATATATGCATCTGATTCCTTTATCTCTGAAAACTGCTTGGATCTTACATTAGCCCACTTGACCATGCTTGGGGGGATTGACAGGGTGCCCTAGCAAGTCTGTGCCCATAGGTTTTGGTTTTCCACCAGGGGGATTTCTGAAGAGCCATCGTCTGATCCCATCATTCCACCACTTTTTCATCTTATCTCCTGCTCATTTATCCCATTCCCCTTGTCCGGGCATTGGATTGACCTGTTTGTAGGGTTGCACCTTATCTTGTGGGAAGAAGGGGCTAAAGGCCCAGAAGGTAAAAGAAGCTGGTAAAAGATAAAAGCCTAGAAATAAAACCTCGAGATGCTTCACCCAGGGATCCCCAAGAAGGAAATAAAAAGCCTCTCAACAAAAAACAAGAGGGACCTGGAAAATAACAAACAAGACCTAGCAAAGAGGATAGGGGGTCTCATCACGAGCCAGCCTATTAGGTTCATGGGTACCTAATAGTGTGACATTGCCACCATATGGTTACCATGCCAGGGCAGTGACCTTTGGTTGCATGGCCAAGGGAAAGGGGGTCTCATCACAAGCCAACCTTGTCATCTCTATGAAAGTACTTGTGTCACATACCCACTACCTAAATCAATTTTTTCTGGTCTTCTGCTGAATCAGAAGCCCTAGATATCCGTGGAGGCCCAGCGTAAACTGGCTCTTTCTCTCTCTCTCTCTCTCCGTTCCCATGTGATCGTGGGTCATGATCATAGTTCAAATGATCGCAGTACCTCTTTCATATTTCGTGCCTCAGCGCTATAGTGATGTCGAGTCGTTTGACTTGGCAACCGCCGAACCCCAACAGGGCTAGTGATCGGCCAATGGGGCTCCAGAATGCATCCTCAGCCGTAGATCTGGGCGGGCGAACACTGGCCATCCAGATCTGCTCGCTACTTACCCTAATGCGCTTTCGCGCCCCAGCATAAAATTGACATCTCTTCCTCACATCGGGCGGTCGTTACGGAACCTGAGATTTCCCGATGGAATCTTGTCCGTTCCTTGGGACTCAGCCACCTGCTATCATCTCGTCATTATGGGTTGGGATTTATCAAAGCGAAGGCCCGAGTTCTTGTCAAAGGAACTCTCGAATCCCCGATCCCCGATTTCCCGAAACGGGTAACCTCTCAACACGTCACCTCCTTAAATCAGACGGTCCACAACTGCTCCGGGGTTTTCACCCAGGAAAGCCCCGATCCCTTGTCACCGGGACTCCCGATCTCACGATTCCCGATTTCCCGAAATGGGTGATCTCTTGACACCTGGCCTCCGTTAGACGGACGGTCCAGATCCATCCCGGGATTTCCACAATGGAAAGCCCCTATACACTGGAGTCTTAACCTTCGAGTAACTCTTGACAGATCCAATGGTTGTCGGGCTTTTCAGCCAAGATTTGACGGCTCATAATGGTTCCTACCCATGCATTCTTCCACGACTCCCTGGGCATGGAAAAGATCCACGGTCCAAATACTCTCATGAACCTTGAGGATCTACGGTCCTAAACTCTTTGCGACCCACGAAGACATAGGAAAACAAAGGGGTAAGGCATTTAACACCCTACTTTCTCCTACTAATCTAACGGTCGTGGGTGACCGCAGATTCCCTGACGAAATCTCATCCGTTGATTAATACCTATCAGGGTTAAAGTACTTAACACTCCATATTATTCCTCCGATCTGACGGTCGTGAGTGACCACAGATCTCCTGACGAGATCTCATCCGTCGATTTGTTACTTCATCCTTATGATGTCATCTCGGTTTTCAAGAGGATCGATCCTCCTCATGCAGGGTTACTAAGGCCTTACGCCTTCACAACCGCCTTCCCGGTTCTTGATGGATTTTTTCAAGGAAGGTATTTCTATGGGGGGATTTACTCAGGGTACTGCCTGAGGTATATAAGGATGTCGTCCTTCCGAGAACCAGACGTGAAGTCTGAATTAGGTCAGTACACACACAAATAACGAATTCATGAGGACATAGACCATACATAGTCCTTCCATATAATTATACCACTACTAGAATTGATCAAAACACTATACAATCATTCTTATAATGAAATCATTCACAGTTTCACAACTTATGAGTATAATTATTAGAATATATATATATATATATATATATATATATATATATTTCAAGATGCCAGAGGCAAAACACTTATCAGAAATAACACCAGGGGTCAAGCAACTGCTGAGAGGGGTGCTCGTTTCCACCCAACCGTAGGCTTAGCGACTCCTAACGGATTTACCACTAGCCACCCCCAAGATGAGACCACGATGTTGTGAGACTGCGTCTCTGTTTTCCAGTGACCAGGAGCGAAGGTTACAATCCTTCCTCTCTGCTATCACTCACTCTGCATAATTCCAGAGTTCTCCCCTCACGTCTGCCCCCCAATCGCTTCTACCCTACGCCTTATCCTCTTGCGAGGTTGCATGTGGTGCGATTACCCTCGCGCTGGTCAGGCCCGACGGCTCTACGGATGGGCGGTTCACCTCCCATCCCTCATGTTAGCATCGAAAGTCACTCCTGGATTACTTGCAGGAGCAGAGCCCAACACCCATCAGTTTAATGTCATGATTTGTTTATAAAGGGGTGACCGAATGGAGTAAAGACTCGAGGAGATATCACTCTAACTCAGGGACTCAGTTTAGCATGTATGGGACGAAGGAGGTCTTGATCTAACTTCAGCCAGTGGGTTGATTAAAAGATAAGGAGGTGGAAGACTTGGTAAGGAAGGTGAGCAAACAACTTTGCAGAAGAAAGACCCTGAATACAAGATCCTCTTGGTTCAGGGTCTCGAGAAACTGAAACAGGACTTGACTGGATCCTCCAATTCCAAGTCACTCAGCGTTGAGAAAATCACAAGAACTGATCAGAGACAATGTAACTATTACAGTGATCCAACATACATCATCCTATAACAGCTACAACTCGACTGGATCCTCCAATTCCGAGCTGTTGTAAAAAAATATAACAAAGACGTAAAAGAAACTGGCATTCATAAGCCAAGAAGTCTCAAAAGTCCATACATAACCAGAGTATCAGTGCTTCATTAAAAATTTACAACCGGGAGCTCTGCTCAACCATCGATACTTACAAAATACAAAAACTGAGTCTATATACTCAGGAAACTTCACCTCACAGAGGCGTGTATCGTCACTCAAAGCCGGGTGTCCCTTCAGTCAAACTCGTACTGATGTCTTATTTTAAGCGCCATCTTATCTAAGCATGGCCCTTGTAAGGAGAGTAGCTGAGCCATTAAGTGCTGAGCTAGCGTGCGCAGACTTCTCTGTTGATTTGAAGACTTTAGCATGGCGCCTTTGAGAAAATCGATACACAGGACTTCTTTGGGCAGACGGCTTGCCAGAACCTCCATTCCCTCACTTAATGAATGAGAGGAAGTCTCAACCACCCGCTCTTGTCATCATTTACTTCAGGTGAGAAACAATGTGGAGATCGTATCCGGTGGCGCTTGGAGACTGCGATGATCCTCCCTGTAACTGAACTCAGCGCTTCGACCTTCTTGATCTGACGGTTCTTACTTCTCCTGGTGATGCCGTGGGCCCGGGCCCAAGATTCTCTCGGCACCTCGCACCTCGGAAAATAACGGAGCCGCTTTTTGCGAGTTGGAGTCGCGATGGGCGAAGCGCCGAGATGGCTCTACCCGCACCAGGTGTCCGCTTCAGATGGACGACCTTGATCATCTCGACAATACTGTGGGCTTGGGTCCTCGTGACCTCGCAAACTCGTCGGTTGAACTGTCGAGTTTTCACCCTCCTATTTCGCGAGTCCCCGAGATGCGAGAATTCAACGGAATGCTGACTTTATCTCCAGCCAACGCGTGTCCACTCGTCGACCACGCGGTCCCACCTTATGCTCTGCCACACGTTCACACGAACCTCGACACTTCGCAACTCGCGAATACTAATGCCAATACCTCGGGACTTCTCGCAGCGAGATCCCTAGGGCTTCTGCCACCTGTATTCCACTTCACCGCTTTGTTATGGCCACCTGTCCTCCAACAGTCGAAATCTCACAACCTCGCAAACTCGCGATCCTCGCGGCCGATTCCTTGGGTATTTTCTTACGAGACTCCGATGCACGATCCCACGTGCAGATCCAACGACTGTCCTCTTCTCGCTCCTCGTGCCTTCGCGACTTGGAGTACCAAATGTTTGGGCCTTTACCCTGCGAACTTCTGAGTTTGAGAGATTCCTCGATCTCTGACAGGCATCCTCTTCAATGGACGGTTCTGATCTTCTCGCCACTTCACTGCTCGTGAAGTCGAATGACTTATTCTTCCAACCTCCGATGCCCGAGTCCCCGATGTGGGTAATCTCATGACAAGCATCTGCTCCCGAATCAACAGTCCAGATATGTTCTTTTGCCGATCCGACGGCTGACACCGTCCACCTCTTTAACAACATCTGCGCTATACTTGGCGTGATTCGACTGACTGCAATTACCCACTGTCCGTCGATCTGCTTCGCAAAAATAGACCCTGGACGCTGCCGACGACATTTTGCCTGCTCGCTTGACCTGCTACTTGGAAAAATAGGGATTCTCCTGTGCTGCGCTTGATCATTTCGTGCAACTTGTAGAACTGAATGCTCTCGAGCCCATGACAACATTTATCGCTAACATTAGGCTCCATGGGGGATAGAGTCATCCTTGTGATGCTCTAAGAACTCCTTCTGCAACTCCAATCGCCTTTCTGTTGGGCTACAGAGTCACTTATTAGGCCGAAAACATGCAAAAAAGAAACTAAACGAAGAACTAAAAGACAATATTTACAAACAGAGGAGCCGTCTAAGGCTCAAATAAAACATTTTTTCAGAAAATGCCCATTCATTGGGATGTTAAAAACCTCTTCACCCTCCAGATCCTGCAATCCATAGGTGTTGTTGGAGAGAACCTCAGAGATCTTGAAGGGGCCGATCCAGAGGGCGTCGAACTTGTTGTGCTTGCCTTTATCCTGTCTGGGTGTGTCCCACTTAAATACCAAGTCCCCGATCTTGAACTCCTTCTTCCTGACCTTTCTGTCAAAAGCCTGTTTGATCTTCTGCTGATGACTGTAAGTTGCGTCCCTCACTTGTTCTCTGATCTACTGCGCTTCCACTATCTGATGGATTCTTCTGATCATATGATCTGGTTCTCCCTCGTAGTCCTGAAAGAACTTCGTCACAGGTAAGGTGAGCTGAGTAGGGAAAACCGCCTCTGCTCCATAGACTAGTTGAAACGGTGAAGTGCCCAGAGACTTCTTCGTTGTGACACGATCGGCCCACAGAGAAAATTTCAATTTTGAATCCCAGGCTCTTTTGTTATCCTCTAACAATCTTTTGATGATCTTTATCAGGCTTTTGTTAGAAGATTCCGCTAAACCATTTCCCTGGGGATAGTAGGGGGTGGAGTGAATTAGCGAGATCTGGAACTGCTCATAGAACTTAATTAGAGGTTCAAATTTGAAAGAAGCAACATTGCCGGTGATGATCTTGCTGGGACAACCAAATCGGGTTATGATATCCTCCAGGAAGCTGATAATTACTTTGTGTGATGCGCTTCTAGTGGGGACAACTTCTATCCACTTGGTGAAATAATCTGTTGCAGTCAGAATCCATCTGTGATGACCACTTGAGGGAGGATGAATCTCTCCAATGAAGTCCAATCCCCACTGCTGAAAGGGTGTTGAAACCACTACAGGGTTTAATGACAGGGATTTGAGCTGCTGCTTACCTGAGAACTTCTGGCATTTGATGCAAGCTCTGATTTCTCTGCAGACATCAGGGAATAAAGTGGGCCAGTAATACCCAGCTCGAAGGATCTTATGGGCTGTGGTCTTCCAGAAATAATGACCCCCACAAAGGCCACTGTGAAAATAAAAAATAACATGCTGGGCTTCTTGTGGGTCCAGGCACCTTAGAAATACCCCTGAAGGGTCTTTCCAGTACAAGGCTTGGTCAATGAGGCAATATCTGACCACCTTGAGCTTTAAATCTCTTGCTTTACTCTTTTCCATTCCATCAGGAGGCCTCAATTCTTGCAGAAAATACAAGATATCCTTGTACCAGGAGCATGTTGCTAGAAACAAGGCATCTTGAAAATTTTGGTTGAATGAATCAGCTTGATCATTGATGAAACTAATCCCTAAGGCTTTGCAATTGGATTTAGCCAGCAACTTAGCCAAACCCTGCCCCTTTATCAACTTGGTGGGCTTGATTTCCAGATCAAACTCTAGGATCTTGGCGATCCACTTACCCCTTCTTCCGTCTATGTCAGGCTGTATAAGAATGTCCTTCACAGAGGCTGAAG
>ML789307.1:526103-551424 GCA_009831015.1 Picea engelmannii
TCCTAGGCCTAATTTATTTTACACCTAGGGTTTGCTTCTAGGGTTTTAAAAATCCTTGTCTTTGAACAACACTTTTCAGCCATAGATTTGTGTTTATTAACTAGCCGTTTTTCCAAAAGAGTCTTAAGGAAAGAATAAGGAGCATTAGGCCTAGCCTTAGCTACACCTAAATAAGCCTTCTCTTCTTAGGGTTTTGGATTTAGTGGCCCTGCCATAGCAGCACCATTAGAACAAATCCTCTTGTCCTTAGGTTTAAATTTCTCCAAGCCATTAGCTTCTCTCCATTTGACTCCATTAACCCAAGGCACTAGTCTAGAAGTAAAACTTTCAGCTTTTGTGCCCAAATACTCTTTCAAACTCCTTTTTTACTTGAAACCCTAACTAACCTAGCGTCTAACCCTAGCAGATTTACTAACCCTAACCCTAATGTGACGTCTTAGCCTTTTTGAACTCTTGTTTGCTCCAAAAGTTGCGGCTAGGTCATCCCTTGACAACCATAAAGGTCTTAAATATTTTCATTGGTTAAAATTGCAAAACGTTTACCTTTTGGCCTCTCTAACTAACCTAAATTTAGGGCTGACGTCATAGTTACGCAACAATAATATTTATATGAGCAGATTTATAATGTTTATTGCATTGTGATAACACAAAGACTTGATTTTGCACATTGAATGCCATTATATATTTTGTACTTATTGAAGAAGTGACATAAATATAAGCTTTTATTGCAATCATTGACTTCATCAATAATTACATCCATTAATGCTCATATAAGTTAAAGATAGTCATTAATACTTTGAAGTACTAACCACTGCAGCACATATTCTAGTTCTATTTGTCTTGTCTCGCAAACAGGTGCCTTCCAGTGGGACTCTTCTTCTTTTGACTATCATTTGGCAGTAATCTGTGAAGGGAAGCTCATCCTTAACCCTTGAAGCCTTAAAACTTCATCCTTCTTCTTCAGAACCCCAGATTACTAGGGACGTCTCCCTTGGGATTAGCCACCCTAAATAGAAAGAGCTCCCCATTGAGGTGACAGTGGATGGGGAAGCTCCTGTTACGCCAGTTTGAAGCCTTGACTCAAGCTACCTAAACCCTTACTACAAACTGTGCGATAACAGGTGTAATAGTCCTGTTGGGTGTCGATGTTCTTCTTTAACTTTTTGGCACTCTATGCATCGGGCCAAATATTTAGCTATGTCTTTCTTCAATCCAGGCCAATAAAACTGTTTTTGGGTGGCGGTGATCATTTTTTGGTATCCTGGGTCACCAGTGTATGGTCTTTTATGTAGTTCATCCATAATGAACCTCTTCAAGTCATCACGATTTGGAATGTACATTCTATCTCTGTAGGTGAGCATACCTCCTTCGGTCATCTGGTAGCCTTCATATTTTACTCCAGAGGGTTCTTGATGTAGGTATAGGGTCACTGTCTGAATGAAGGAATCTGTCTCCTGTGCATTTTTTACTCTATTCTTGACATCTGTCTCGCAGGTACTCACCGTTTCCAGGTGAATCGTTCTCATGCTCCTGCTAAGGGCATCGACCACCCTATTTTCCTTCCCTTTGATGTATTTGATTTCAAAATCAAATTCGATAAGGAGGGCCATCCATCTAGCTTGTCTAGCATTGAGCTTTGGTTGGTCAAACAAATATAACAATCCACAGTGATCTGTCATAAGTACAAATTTTCTTCCCAAGAGGTAATGCCTCCACATTTTCAAGGCATGCACTATGGCAGCCAGTTCTAGATAATGAGTCACATAGTTGACTTCATGTTCGTTCAATTTTCAAGATTCATAGCAGATCACACTTCCTTCCTGCATAAGGACTCCTCCGAGCCCTTCCTTACAGGCATCTGTGCACACAAGGAAGTCAACTTCTGGGTCAACGATTTTCAACACAGGTGCATGGGTTAGCAGATGTTTCAAGGTTTGAAATCTTTCTTCACATTGTTGTGTCCACAGGAATTTTGTCCCCTTCTTCTGGAGGGCAGTGATTGGACACCCAATCTTGGAGAATCCTTTTATAAATCTCCTATAGTATCCCGCTAATCCCATAAAGGATCTGATGTCTGATACATCCTTTGGGGTAGGCCATTCCATGATAGACCTGATCTTGTCAGGATCTACTGCTACTCCTTCCTTGGACAGAACATGTCCCAAGTAATGTATTTTCTTCTGAAAGAAGTCACATTTGTTGAATTTAGCAAAGAGATTATGCTCTCTTAGCACTTGCAGCACAAGTCTAAGATGCTCTTCATGTTCTTCTCTATTCTTAGAGTAGATTAATATGTCATCAATAAAAACTAGTACAAATTTATCTAAAAATTTACTGAGTACATTGTTCATTAAGCACATGAAAGTGGCAGGGGCATTGGTTAACCCAAATGGCACTACCACAAACTCATAGTGACCATACCGTGTCCGGAAAGCGGTTTTATGGATTTCTTCACCCTTGATCGGACTTGATGGTATCCCGACCTCAAGTCAATTTTTGAAAAAATAGACGCACCCCCCAATTGATCGAATAGATCATCGATCCTGGGCAAGGGGTACTTGTTCTTTATGGTTACATTATTGAGTTGTCTATAATCTATACACAGTCTAAGGGTGCCATCCTTCTTTTTCACAAACAGGACTGGTGCTCCCCATGGGGACACACTGGGTCGAATAGAACCCTTATCCAACATTTCTTTCAATTTCAATTTGAGTTCCACTAACTCAGGTGTGCTCATTCGGTAGGGTGTCCTAGACACTGACACCGCTCCTTGTGCAAGCTCTATCGAGAATTCAATGTCGGAGGCAGACCCGGTACCTCTTCTGGAAACACATCTCTGTATTCTCTCAGGATACAGTGATCATCAGGGCTTGGTTTAGCACCTTCGATTGTTTTCAACACTTGTATTGCATATAGGGGACATCCCTTTTGGCAATAATTTCTCATTTGCAGTGCTGATATTTGTCTCACTGAGACCAGTTTTTGGATCCCTTGAAGGGTATTCCTTTTTCCTTCTTTACTCACACATTCTAAGGTTTTATGGTAACAGTCCAATTTGGCTTTATGGCTGGCCAACCATTCCATACCAATCAACAGATCGTATGATCCCAGGGGTAATACATTAAGGGTTTCTTGGGTGGGGAATTCACCCAACATTAATTGGCAGGCTGGTATGACCTCTACTACCTTTCTTTTGGTGTCGGTGGCTAACTGTACCAACCATGTCTTAGTTTGCTTTCGTGGCTGTAGCTTACACTTATCAACAACTTTAGGGGATATATAACTCAAATTTGAACCAGGGTTAATCAAAACAGACACCAGATGGTTGAAAATCATACCTTCTATTTCCACCACCGAAGCTTGGTGGTCAGATTGGTTATTATCCAAGGCTGCATAAATCTGCGGCACACTCCTTGACACATCATTGACTATGGTAGCTTCCTGCATGTTATAAACTTTTCGACTGTTCTGTTGTCGATGTGGACAGTATCTCAGGAGATGCTCTTCTCCGCAACCCCAACATTTCAGAGGTTCTTTCTTTGGGTTATTAGTCTTCACTGGTATAGGTCCAGAAGTTTTATTTCCGTCCACCAAGGGAAAGTTCTGCTGGAGTACACTCCGGGTTGGAAATTTCATTCGGGGGTTCTTCTTGTAGCTCTTAAATCCTGAGGATTTGATCCCCTTTTTCTAAAATCTCGAACCACTCTTCTATTTCCAGTCTCCATGAGACTCTGCCCGATGTCCATATTGTTCATGACAATATGTTTCTTTTCGAATAGTGTCTTCTAAGGTCTTTGGCTCGTCGAATTCAATTCGGTTCTGGTATTCCTTGGGTAGCCCGCTGATGAAGCGTTGCACCTTTGCCTTCTCTACTTTGATGTAGGGTACATATCTCAATAAGTCGAGGAATTTGTTGACATATTCCTCTATAGTGAGTTGCCCCAGTTTGAGTTCATAAAACTCTTTAGCCTTCTCGTCAAAATATCTTTCCGACAAATACTTCCTCCGGAAGTACTTCTCAAACCGTTTCCAAGACAGGTTCTCCTCACGGACCCCTTTCATATTATTAAGATCTTCCCACCAGATGGAAGCTTTTTCATTCAGATTGAAAGTGGCCACTCGGGCCTTCAAATTATTTGAAAGATCATGGACTTTGAAATATTTCTTCAGTCCAAGTAGCCAGGCCTCGGCTTCCTCTCCCTTCTTTATCTCACCGTCGAAGGAGGGAGGTTTTGCCTTTCTGAATTCCTCAAATTTATGACTCTTGGAAGTCTTTTGCTTCTTCTATTTTCTTCGAGAATAGGAACTGGTCCTGCTGCTGGAAGAGCCTTCTGAATCGCCAGCTTCCTTCTCTGTGGAATTGTTTGGCACTGGTCCTTTACCTCTAGGGTGGACCTTTCTTGAGGTTCTTCTCTCAGTATGGCCACTAATACAACCATGTTTCTGCATTTCGGGTTCATGCTGCATTTTTCGCTATAGGTTGGATAAGCTCTGCAGTAAAACTGCATTAATTTCAGTTTGCTTTTCTTGTTCTTTCATCATCCTTTCATTGTCGGCCTTGCAGCTTTGCAATTCAACCATGAGACTCCTCACAGTCTCAGCTAGATCTGGAGGGGTTCCTATTGCTCTTCTTTCGTCAGACTCTTCGTCTCGGTTGTGAGAGCCTTCTCCCACCTCTTGGTGAGTCACCATTTTCTGCGTCTGTAAATTCCCGCGGTTGATCGTCTGCTTGGGTGAAAAGACAAACGCTGGTTAATTGTCAAGAGTTAAATACATTTTTATAACCTGCGCATAAATTCATATTTTCACATGTATACCCATATAACAGGGGTTTTTCATTTGGCTCTTAATACTTATCTATCTGCCATCTTAACATTAAAACAGGACAACGAAGTTCATGTCTTATATTACAGTTTCATCTTGCAATCCTTTTTATTGAGGGAAAAATGCAGATGACAGTGTCTCCTTACACGGCTTGTGCCTGAGCCCAAGCAAGCCAAGTGTTGTAACCATGCTCTGATACCACTTTGTCACATACCCACTACCTAAATCGTATTTTTCTGGTCTTCTGCCGAATCAGAAGCCCTAGATATCTGTGGAGGCCCAGTGTAAACTGACTCTCTCTCTCTCTCTCTCTCTCTCTCTCTCTCTCTCTCTCTCTCTCTCTCTCTCTCTCTATTCCCATGTGATCGTGGGTCACGATCACAGTTCAAATGATCGCAGTACCTCTTTCATATTTCGCGCCTCGGCGCTATAGTGATGTCGAGTCATTTGACTTGGCAACTGTCGAACCCCAACAGGGCTAGCGATCGACCAATGGGGCTCTAGAATGCATCCTCAACCGTAGATCTGGGTGGGCGAACACTGGCCATCCAGATCTGCTCGCTACTTACCCTAATGCACATTCGCGCCCCAACGTAAAACTGGCATCTCTTCCTCACATCGGGCGGTCGTTATGGACCCTGAGATTTTCCGATGGAATCTTGTCCGTTCCTCGGGACTCAACCACCTGCTATCGTCTCGTCATTATGGGTCAAGATTTATCAAAGTGAAGGCCCGAGTTCTTGTCAACGAAACTCCCGAATCCCCGATCCTCGATTTCCCGAAACGGGTAACCTCTCAACACGTCACCTCCTTAAATCAGACGGTCCACAACTGCTCTGGGGTTTTCACCCAAGAAATCCCCGATCCCTTGTCACCAGAACACCAGATATCACAATTCCCGATTTCCCGAAATGGGTGATCTCTTGAAACGTGGCCTCCGTTAGACGGACGGTCCAGATCCATCCCGGGATTTCCACAATGGAAAGCCCCTATACACTGGAGTCTTAACCCTCGGGTAACTCCTGACAGATCCAACGACTGTCGGGTTTTTCAGTCGAGATCTAACGACTCATAATGGTTCCTACCCATGCATTCTTCCACGACTCCCTGGGCGTGGAAAAGATCCACGGTCCAGATACTCTCATGAACCTTGGGGATATACAGTCCTAAACTCTTCGCTACCCACAAAGACACAGGAAAACAAAGGGGTAAGGCATTTAACACCCTACTTTCTCCTACTAATCTAACGATCATGGGTGACCACAGATTCCCCGACGAAATCTCGTCCGTTAATTAATACCTATCAGGGTTAAAGTACTTAACACTCCATCTTCTTCCTCCGATCTGACGGTCGTGAGTGACCACATATCCCCTGACATGATCTCATCCGTTGATTTGTTACTTCATCCTGATGCTGTCATCTCAGTTTTCAAGAGGATCGTTCCTCCTCATGCAGGGTTACTAAGGCCTTACGCCTTCACAACCGCCTTCCCGGTTCTTGATGGGTTTTTTCAAGGAAGGTATTTCTATGGGGGAATTTACTCAGGGTACTACCTGAGGTATATAAGGATGTCATCCTCCTGAGAACCAGACGTGAAGTCTGAATTAGGTCAGTACACACACAAATAACGAATTCATAAGGACATAGACCATACGTAGTCCTTCCATATAATTATACCACTACTAGAACTAATCAAAACACCATACAATCATTCTTATAATGAAATCATTCACAGTTTCACAGCTTATGAGTATAATTATCAGAATAAACATATATATATATATNAAGATGCCAGAGGAAAAACGCTTATCAGAAATAACACCAGGGGTCAAGCAACTGCTGAGAGGGGTGCTCGTTTCCACCCAACCGTAGGCTTAGCGACTCCCAACGGATTTACCACTAGCCACCCCCGAGCTGAGACCACGATGTTGTGAGACTGTGTCTTCATTTTCCAGTGACCAGGAATGAAGGTTGCAATCCTTCCTCTCTGCTATCACTCACTCTGCGTAATGCCAGAGTTCTCCCCTCGCGTCTGCCCCCCAATCGCTTCTACCCTACTCCTTATCCTCTTGCGAGGTTGCGTGTGGCACGATTACCCTCGCGCTGGTCAGGCCTGACGGCTCTACGGATGGGTGATTCACCTCCCATCCCTCATTAAGCCATCTACCTACCAGCCTGCGAGACATTTAATTCAGGGCCAGCGAGCCGCTTTTGGTTCTCCGGGCCAGTGGAGTCCAAATATGGTATTAATTCTCGGTGGAAGTTAACGCCACCTTTCTAGGTGCCTTCCACCGCCACCGTGGTTTCTTTTTATGCACATCCCCTCTTAGTAGTCCTGCAATAAAATTCATAATGTTATTCACATTTTATTGACCTTTTCCTCAAGGTCCATTTATATCACATATTCACATTTATGAGTTTGCCATAGTTCTTGGCCAGTCCAGTTATTTTTACAAACTGGGGGAAGCAAGGTGTTACAACTTGTGGGTAACACTGTAAGCTCTGGTCACCATGCCAAGGCAATGTCCTATGGTTAGCCCTTGAATAAAAAGACAAAGAAGAAGAAAAAGAAAATAAAAGCAAATAATAAAGGCAAGAAGGGGCTTGGAAAAATTCCATCAAGGATGGGTACAACTTGCCTTCTACAAAGGCACCCACAGATAACATTATGCATCCCTAGCTCTCACTCTACGCACATGTCTAGACATCCCCTAGCCACATCATCTCATTTACATGGCTTGGATGAAACCTTCCTGGAAACTTCTCGTTTCTTGTGGATACTAGCCTAATAGGACGTCTTATATTTTTCTCCGGTCATGTATTGTAGGTTTTTGTAATCTCTTTGAGCTATTGACTGATGTATTAGGGTCTTTTGCATATGTTTGATAATATTAATGATGAAATGTGATTGAAATTTTCTATGATCCTTGTGACTAATGATCCCATGGAGGGCGTAGTTTTTGATGTGCAGAACCATGCCCAAAAAACAAGTACCATTTGGACCGATACACATGGGGAGATGATCAGTTCAGACCTCCATGGGGCTGAAGATATCATCAGATGGTTGTTGAGACCCCATCAAGGGGGTAGAGACAAGACAGTGTTTGACCGAGGTTTTGCACCAAAGAAGAAGAGGGCATTCCACCAGAGGCACTTTGGTAGACCTCGACCTAGGGGGAATGACCCCTTTTCAGTGGAACGATGGCCTTGGAAGGCTCAAAATGTCCCCATCCTCATCATGACATCATCCAACTTCATGGACATTTTTGGAGGCAGACTAGGCAGCAGTGGCACATGTGGCATGTTGGAGAGTCCCCTAGGGGGCTAATGTTTTTCTCCTGGATGTCTCATCTGCCCAAAAAGGGGCTAGCACCTCCCTTGAAGGGGATTTTACCTTTTTTACAACTCAGTTAGGGTTTTAATTTGACAATTTAATGTAAAAACAATATTTTGGTCTTGTCGGCCATTTTTATGACATAAATTAATTAAGGTCATTGAGACAGTATATATTGAGTATTTTTAGCCTCATTTTGACATAAGACATCACTCACTCATTTAGTGAGGTCTGATTTTAGCGCCCTACTTGGGTATTTTTGCTGATTTAGTGAGGTGCACTTGTTGAAGGAAGGCATTTCTTGGCATTTTTGGCATTTCTCTTGAAGGAAGGTTTACAACTAGGGTTTGCATGCTATTTCATGGTGATATGTAAGTGTTTTTTCTGCAAAACTTCTTGATTGAATGGTTGTAGTCTTATATTCTTGCATATTTTTATAATTTGCTGATAAGAAGCCCTAGGTGACAAGCACACAAGTAGGTCCTTGTTTCATGTCCCCTAAAAGAGAAATTTTCAGCCATTGAAGAAGGAAGGAAGAGCCTAGCCATAGCTACACTCTTATTGATTCTTCTCCCTGAGCTAGCCATACTTTCTGAAGTCAAGAAGGAGGAGACATCCCAGGCCTAGGTTATCTACACCTAGGGCCATCTTGCTTCTAGAGTTTGGTGCTAGAGCCTTGATTTAGCAACACTCTCCCTCATCACACTCTCTAGTCTTGATTTATCTTTCATGCTAGCCGTTTTTGCCAATTTAACCTAAAGAAGGAGGAGAGAGCCCGAGGTCTTGCTTTAGCAACACCGGAGTGAGCCTCTCTCCCCTAGGGTTTTGATTCTAAGGCCCTTCCATAGAAACACTTCAGAACCCTTCCCTCTAGTCCTTAGTCTCCTTCAACCCTTGCGTCCTCTTCTAAATTGACTCCATTAACCCTTAGGCACTGATCTTAAACCTCCAGTGTTGAAGTGAAAGTGATCAAACAACTCTCAAAACCTTTGCTAAATTGAAACCCTAACTAACTACTAACCCTAAAAAGGCTAACATCACCCTTGGTTACTTCATCTTGATGCAACAATTTTCCTTTTATAGGCAATTGGATGGTGGTTTGATGCATTTATTGAATAGGGATTGATTGGATACATTGATTGCTACATCATCTTGATATTTATTGGTGGAGTGATATTATTTCATTGTTGTATTAACAAAACATTGACTTCATCAATATTTATTGTTATAATTACTTATATATTGATATCAGATAGTCTTATAAAGTACTAACCCATTGAATCATAGCTTGCATATATTGGTTTTATGTTGCTTTGTTCCGGGCAGGTGTTCTTATTTAGGACTTCACTTCATTATTGGTTGTTTAGCCAGGACTGTCTGTTTTGGTGGTAACCTGTGAAGGGGGAACTTTACCTTTGTCTTTTTAACTCTTGCCTCTTCAAAACTCTAGGTTACCGGGGACGTCTCCCCTGGGCCTAACCTCCCTAAAGAGAAAGAACCTCCCCATCGTGGTGACATTGGGTGTGATAGGTTCCTGTTACGCCAGTTTGGCCTTCTATCTTATAGCCACTTGACCTAGCTACAAACCATGCGATAATAGTCCCAAGCTAAAGAAAAGGAAGGAAACACATGAAGCATCGGTTTTCGATGAAAGGAAACCCTCAAAGAAGACCAAGCAAGATAAAACATATTTCTTCTTCTAAGACAAGGTAACGATATTATTCATAGTTCTTGTACATACCATGTTTACATAGTTTTTGTACATATCTTGCATATCTATTTCTTAGAAGATAAGATGTTCAAAGAGAAACAATACCTATGGAAGAATAACAAGATAAGGATTGATATCACGATGACTCTAAGACAAGCAATGCACATGGAAAGATGAAGTACATTGACAATCCTTGGTAACAATTCCTGTGGAAGCTATTACAACTGCCAAAATCAGAATCAAACTTGAAGAAACCTGGAAGAAGCAAAAACATAAAGAAGTAAACAATCAAAAGGAAAATACTTGTGACACTTTGTAGAAGGCAATAAGGATGCAGACAGAAGCATGGACTCTCTTAGATGGAGGGATCCGATTATATAATTCCAAAATAAGAGGATGCATTCATGCATGAAGCAAGGATTAGGAGGGAGCTAATCCTAGAAAATATGATCCATTGAATATTATGAAGTATCTATCCATGTTCCCATCAATGGTAGCAACCATGAAAAAACACATGTTCAGTTTGACTTTAGAAGAAGTCTTCTTTGAAAAGAAGCCTTAAAGTATCACCGGTTTTCCATCCACATCCATGATCTTATGATGAAAGGAAGAAGCTAAAATCTTCAGGGCATGGAATCTATAGAAAAATCCATGAACCCAAGAGCTAAACATAAACATGAAGAAGAACATGAAGATTCCAAGAGAGAAAGAAAAGCCAAAACAACTAGTCATCATATCAAGAATCACAAAGACTACCAGCTTGATCTGAACCCTCTAGAAGAAATCAAGCTGAAGAAATGAAAGTTGTGATGAAGAACAATGTATGGAAGACTTATGAATGAAAGTATTGCGAGATCTATAACTAAAGGTTCTCCCAGATGGAGGAGAAGACTATGATGATATCTTGTTCCAGACATACCTCTACTTGAGACATTATATATTGTGCAATATCCATGGGTGCAAGGATTGTTCTCCTCAACAGAGTAATTGAACAAAAGAGCATATGTAGAGAAACCTCAAGGTTTTGAGGTATACCAGAAAGAGACTCTTGTATACAGGTCTTGTATATTTGGTGCAGAGCCTCCAATGCACAACAAAAGCGTGGTGAAAAATTTCTATAACAGAGATATTGTATCAAAATGGTTACTCATAACTCCAGGATGATGGATTGTCAATCCATGACAAACTCTCATGATGATAGAAGAAGTACCACTTGGATATGTTCCAGTTTAAGCCTTGCCACGATGTTATGAGTTAGCAGGAAACAAAAGAGTCGAATCCAACTATGATATACTATAATGATTAGAGCTATATGAAGCCTTAAGAGAAAACCAGTGTTCCAGAAAGACCGAAGTACATTGAAATCAAGCATTACATTCTCCATGATGAAGTCCAAAAAAGAGAAGTGATTCTCCAATATATATCTCCATAGATGAGCAGATAGAAAAAAATTTGGTAAAGTCTATGTCCAAGATGAAAGAGTTTGCGTACTCAAGAAACAATTTGAAGATCGCGGAGACAACTTCCTTATTAAAAAGGAAGAGTTGACTCCCAGGTTGGGAGGGAGCACTGATGTGTTATTGATTTATGGACAGTCATTTTTCAAGTTCAAAAAATGGTCCAGGATGAGTAGTTCCTTTCTAGTTCAGAAAGTGGCTTGAGATTTCTGACGGACAAGCATTTTCCAGTTCGAAAAATGGTCCATATTGAACAGTCATTTTCGTAATGAAAATGGTTCGATGGATTGTTGATGTACCATAGAAAATGATTCCCTTTGTGGCCAGTGTGGAGGAATGGTCTAGGATAGTCTCTCTTCTTGGAAGTCACTCTCAGTAGTGGTCAAGAAGACTGGTCCGCCTCACTGGACAATCATTCTTTCGAAGCTCACAGTTGTGAGTAGTTTTGAAGAATGGTCTGTTTTGGAGGTTGGTGCAAGACAATCATTTCCTTAGGAAATGGTTCGGACAATCATTCCCTAGGGAAGATTCATTCTCTCCAGGTTGCACTTTGTTTAGTGTCATAGGAATGGCCCAGATAGATGAATTGTCCAGGTTCAACAATCAGGGACATGCATGCCCTAGGGCAGACTCATTCTCTTCAGGTTGCACTTTGTTTAGTGCCAGAGGAATGGCCCAGATAGGTGAATGGTCCAGGCTCAGAAATCAGGATAGTTATTCTTCTATGCTTGAGAATAATAGTCCAGTAGCTCATGACTGATGTTTTACCTTCTGAGGGAAGATGCTCTTCTAGATCTCACATATGTGAGTGGAAGAATGGCCTAGATGATTCAGTGTATATCATGGAATTGTTTTTCTGTGAAGATTGATATCAGGTGATATGATTGCTATGGAGATTGTATGTCTCTGGACAATAGATGTATGCTACTATGGTGGATGTGTTCCACTGGGTGTGACTATGTGTCACTGATTAAGTAGTTGTGTGCTACTTGGTGTGGTAGTGTACCACTAGATTATAGTTGTGTACTACTATGGATAGACACAGTTGTGTTCTATTGATTGACATTGTTCTGATTGCCATGTAGACCATCGGTAGTGTTGAAAATGATTATCAACCAGATGAATAGTCAGTGTGCTTGTGGACAAACATTCTCCAGGTAGAGAATGGTCCAGATAGAACACATTGTTGGTGTACATGTATTCTCTCTGAAAAGAATAGTCCAGGGTGACAGTTTGTTGACATGACAAGGACTAGTATCTTTCCTAAGGCACAGATTGTGGCCCAATTATGAAAATGGTTCAAGACCAATATTTTCTAAGGCATATAGGTGGAGACAGATCTCTATGACTCGATTAGAAAATAGTTCTAGATTGACATTTCTATAGGAATGGTCTTTGTAGTCCATGGCACAAATTTTAGCATCTTTTGGGATAGTCATTCTTCTAGGACGTATGTCCAGATTAGAAGAATGGTCCTTGTATTATTCCTTGGAGTGAGTGACTTATTCAACATTATGCTTGATTACTCAAATGGAGTATGGTTCTTGAGAGATGATGCAGTTGATATTATAAGATGACACTGATAATGATGATGATGCTTGTAGTCTATACGACTATGATGATGCTACCGGTTGAATGGTATGTTTGTGCTCAAGACCATTGCCTTCAATACCTCCCTAGCTAGGAGGGAGTGTCAATATTATGGTAGCTCTAGGAGGTATTTACCTCCACGTGTAACCCTAATGAGAATAGAATATTCTGAGAAGCAAGAAGAAACCATAAAAAGTTGGCTAATAACCCTAGAAGACAAGTCGGCTCAAGAGAATGATTTGTATTAAGTTATTAGCCTCCAAGAGAAGAAGTCGGCCCAGTTAAGTGACTTGGAGGAATATAAATAGATGGCTCTTGAGCTCATTTGTACCTCACCTCTCAAAACTGCATAAGGCAGTGGTGCACAAGTTTGAAGAAGAGTTGCAGTTGAAGCTATTGCAACTAGCAGATTTCGGTTTTGGCTTGGAATCCCTCTTGGTTGGCGGGGACTCTCTCTTGGTTATGGTTTGGAATTTCTGCTTGGCATCTTTTGGTTATTCTTGCTTGGTGCACTATCCTTGGAGAGAGGTGCACCACCTTGTTTGGATATTAAGCCTAGGGTTTACTTCTGAAATCATTCTCTGCGTGCCACCTTACCCCTCCTCATACCCTCGCCTTTTGGTTTCCCACCTACCCAACTCCCTAGTTCAATTTCCCCTTCCCCATGGCACGTGGAGGTCGTTCTCATTGAGCATGAGGAATCTCCTCGTGTAGAGCTCATGGAAGGTTTAGTTCTTGACTTGTCTCAACCACAAAAGACTATGATGAGTCTTTACAGGTTCATACTCCTCCAGACATCTGGGTTGAGATCGATTTAGTAGAGGTAGATGTTCGATTTATCAGACACTTTGTCGAGGATGAGGAGGTGCTCGATGCAGTCAGTTCTTAGATTTTGAATACCAGAAACGCTCATTCTTGAACTTCACATTATTTAAAAACTATGGAGATTTATTGACATGTGAAGTTGTTGTTGGGGCATGTCTTGGTTGATTGTCATGAGGAGAAGAAGGAGACCATTCTTCAACTTGATGAAATTCAATCTCAACTCTGGCTGCTCAACTACAAGGTCAATCTATTGGCTTGCAAATTAATGAGAATTGACCTATCAACAATGGAAATGCCTCTGACCAAGGTGCCCAAGGATACAAACCACCCATTTGTTTAATTTTTCTCATGCTTATCAGTTTTTGGATCTTACTGTTGTATACAAGAGTTCTGGGTTTTCCAACCCCACCTCACATAAGTCAAAATAGGGGACAACAGAAGCTAGTTTTTCATACTATAGTTAGGTATATATGCAGATGGATTCGGTCTTTTAGTTTCAAAAGGACAATATTTTACAAACTCTCAGACAATCCGATGCATTGTTGTTGGTCTGGTTTCCCTAGTGGCAGACCAACAACAAGTTTTTTGTACAACATCATTATGGAAATATAAAGACTCTGGATTACACACACACAAAAATATATATGTTTACAAGAACATATATTAAATTATTAATCATGTTGTCCCCACCAAACATTGATCTATTGTGTTTATTTTAACTACAAAAATACAGTTCCTTATTTTCAAGCTGAATTAGTTACATTGGTGTGGTGAGAAAAAACCCTAAAATTGTCAATTTGTTGATCACATTACCCCCATAAAGGTAATAATCAAAGGCTTAAATATGTAGAGTTAGCTTAATGTAAATAAATGAAAATAAAATAAAACAAATATGTAATTATATTAGAGGAGACAAATAATAGCTACAAATATGATTGAAACTCAATCTGAAGTATTAAAAGGAAGGTGGTGCCACTTTATGATATCATAATTTGAGTTTGAAATAAAATCAACTTTCACCATCTTGCAATTTCCCTCTAAATATAAGCATATATGGAAGTCTAAGAAAAGGCACCAAATGCACCTTGTTATCACACAAATTGTAGGTTGGGAAACACCTGACCCAATCCACGAGATGGCGATAACGGTGGGATATCTTACCCACTATCTCCTCAGATAAACCCTCCCTCGCTTCTGTGAAGGAAGAACTCTGACACAAGGGGGAGTCCTAGGTGACCTTAGTGGGAAATGAGATGGAAAGTGATACTTATGAAGAGATGCCCCTATAGATAAATTTGTTAAGTGGAGAGTGGCTTGACAATGAGCTTCAGAGGTGGTTTATGGTTGCTAAGTGTTTGAGTACCTACGGAATATGGTTGTACCTTCACGAGACACAAGAAAATACAAGATACAAACTAGACAAGCCAATGGACAAGCAAGTTAAGTTTGTTGTCCCTATTTGCTACATGAAAGTATAAATAAGAGGCAAGGGTCTCTCATTTTGAATCAAACTTGAGCATATTGAATATCTACAAGTGATTGAGGTAACCAAAGGATATCTAAGCTAAATTTCAAAGGGAAGGTGAAGTAAAGAAGACCGAAATTCAAGGGAGGATAAATTCTTTTGATGATGATTTCTAAGATATGTTATTTACAGGTCATCTCACCATTTTTGAAATAACTTTTTTTCTAGAATGATTCAGACCATGAAATTGAGAGGTCATGAGGAAACATATCCATGTAGCTATGATAAAAATTTCAGTTTGTGGGTCGTTGTATTTTTGGAGTTACACTCTATGGAAAATAGGGCTTGTAGCTAGTTCTGAAACTAGTCTAAAACAGATGTTTCGCATAAAAATGTCATAACAGATCCAAATTCAGTAAGACCACAATTATTCGTTAGCGTACAGTCTATAGTATTGTGTGTATAATTTTCAGATCCATACAACAAATATTCTGTGTGGTGCATGCTCTACAAGTTCGATCTCTAGAATAAGCCATAATTCAACAAGGTATGCCATTTTTGCTATAACTCCTTTACTGAGAGGTTCCAAGTAGTGAAACCTGGAGGAATTGCATAAAAGACACTGAAGAAAATTGTGTACTATTTTCATATCTTTATTCAATACAGGTACATAGTTATGATTATTTCAAGTTAGGTTTGTTGACTAATCCAAAATTAGTCATGTGAGACTAAAGTAAAGTTTAATGAAAATGTTAGTCTCTTGTTGTTAAAGTTAAGGAAGGTTTGCAGGTATGTGATCATATACACCAGGTCTATTACAAAGTTACAAATCGGATTTGGATTATGAAATTGATGAGGGATTTTGGTTGAGGTACATGTTGGGTACATGGTTGAGACAAGTAGTTGATGAGTTGGCACATACATGAGGTGTATAGTTGATGATGTTGGTACATCTTGATGAGTAATATTTTATGTGTATTTGATGCATGATCGGTACATATTTGGTGCATGGTTGATACACTCATTGATGGTATAGGTTGGTGCATGTTTGATGCATTTGTTTATGGTACAGGTTGATTACAGGTTGTTTGGACAAGTTATTGTGACACGTTATTTGCACAGGTTTGGTGCATGTTTGATGCATTTGTCTATGGTATAGGTTGATGTATGGTACATGTTGGCATAGGTTATTGGTATAGGTTGTTACAGGTTGATTACAGGTTGATCAATACATGTTTACAACAATATATTTCATAGTGATAGTGTGGCAGTGGTTACATCATTCTACTTCTATGGTAGGGTGGTTGGACGGGGCAACGACAAGTGGTTGTAACCAACTTCCAGTTGTAGTCGGAGAACATAGGGTGTTGTAGCCTCCTTCTGGTTGTAGCCAGAGAATTGGAGAGTTGGAGCTTGCCTCAGGTTGTAGCCTGAGAAAATAGGGGGTTGGAGCCTCCTTCCAGTTGCAGCTGGAAAACAAAGGAATTTGGTGTTTCCAATGCATGTAATTCTTAAAGACATATAAGAAAAATCATTATGTGGTTTTCTCTTGCTTTGGGTTTCCATGTAAAAACACTGGTGTACTATGTATGTGTATGATTTCTCATTTGTTCATTGTTTATTTACTCTGCAATTATTAGATGATAATGCTACATTGATATAACACTTTCATTATATGGTTAAAAAGGATTAAATTTCTCTATTATTGATTCACCCCCCCCTCAGTAATCCAACAATTGGTATCAGAGCAGGTTCCTTCAAGAAATAGTTTAACCACTGGAAGGAGATCATGGATTATTCTAAGAATTGAGTACCTTTGTTCAATGGATAGAATGGTTTAAAGTATGAGATGTGGAGTAGAAGAACATACGTTTTTTTTACAGGAACAAGGGTATTATATTTGGCTATCAGTCGTTACAGGATATGATAGTATGGACAGAGATGGATTCATAAGAACACTTAGCATGTTTGGACATATATATGACAGTGGATGAGAGCATTGATTCATAGATTGGTTCAGAGAGTGGTTCAAAGACAAAGGAACATTATCATAAAGGATTATAATTACATAGGAAATGGCTCAAACAATGTTAATGGATTCCAAATTGACAGATATTTTTTGGACACATGTAGTGCATACAATAGTTCACATTCAAAACAACGTAATGCTAAAAAACAACAACCTCTACATCAAGGTAACTCAAGATACTATTTTATTAATTGAAGTTTATGTTGATGATGATATTTTTGGATGTAATGATGAAAGGTTAAGCCAACAATTTGCAAAGGATATGTAGAATGAATTTGAAATGTCATTACTCAAAGAACTATCCTTCTTTCTAGGTCTTTATATACGTCAAAGAAACCAAGGAATTTGTATTTCTCAAACTAAGTATATCAGAGAAATGCTAAAGAGATTCAGAATGGAAGATTGCAAACCAGTTACTACTCATATGCAAACCAATTGCAAATTGAGCTAGAGGCAATACAGGTCAATGATTGGTAGCTTACTATATGTGATGGCATCTGGACCAGATGTAATGCAGGCAATTGGACATGTGGCATGATTTCAAGCAACACCAAAGGAATCACATGTCTTAGTAGTGAAAAGGATTTTCAGATATCTCAAAGGAACATAAGAGTTTGGATTATGGTATCCAAAAGGAAAGGACCTATCACTTATTTCCTACATAGATGCATATTGGGAAAGTTTCATTGAAGACCAATGAAGCACCGATGGAGTAGCGTTCTACTTGGGTGAGTGTTAAGTATCTTGGATAAGCAAGAAACAATCATCAATATCTTTATCTACAACCGAAGCAGAGTATATTGCAGTAGGAGGATGTTGTACACAGGTTCTATGGATGAAACAAACTTTGATGGATATACAGGTTGAGTATGATGAGCCCATTCCAATCTATTGTGATAATACAAGTGCCATCATTATCTCAAAGAACCCGGAGATGCACTCTAAGACGAATCACATTCCAATCAAGTATCACTTTCTACGGGAACAAGTTGCAGATAAGAACATCAAATTTGAATATGTGGGCACAAAATAACAAGTGGCAGACATCTTTACAAAACTTCTTCCACGGGAAGCCTTTGAGTATCTTTACCAGAGACTCAGAGTATTTTTTACTCCAAAATGAATGCTTTTGAATGCTTATCTTATATGTCTCATATTTACAAGAGGAAACACCATAAAGAGGACATTTCAGGTTGGGAGATTAGTTTCAGGAAGAGTTCAGTCAGGGGGAGAAGCCTCGGATGGAAAGATACATTTTCCATTGATGACAAAGGGGGAGAGATTTATCAGATGCAAAGGTAAATTCTTGGAGAAAGAGCACATAGGCATGGTTCCAAGGGGAGAGATGGTCACAGGGGGAGCATGAGTGATATGAATTCAGTATTGCATCAGAGTGTTTCCATCAATGAAAAAAGGGGAGAATGCTGATTATTTGTGTTGGTTTTCATTGATGTCAACCCTTGAAGAAATTCCAGTAGCAAATTCCGGTAGCACAAAGGTTTGGGTAATAGAACCATGTTTGTTTGATGGATAATGGTATGAGTTTTTATATATTTGCAGGAAAGACTATTCTATATGGATAGTACATGTTATTCCATTTCCATTGGTATGTGGAATGTCACATAAATCCTCACGGTTAGGGAGTTATGTCCATGTGAAGTTGGCGAACCCTCATAAGTCATCTAGAAGCCCCAAATGGTCAAAGTAGTCAAAGTGGTTGCAAAGAAGAAATTATTTAAATAATAAAGTGAAGTGATGAGTGTACTATAAGTCAAAGTGGATACAAAATAAATTATTTAAATAATAAAGTTAATGGAGAAATTACTAAGTGGACAAGTGGTTATAAGTGAGTTAGCCCTAAAATAAGGAAAGCGGGTTAATATGGTTAAAAGGTAATTTAAATAATAAAGTGAAGTGATGAGTGTACTATAAGTCAAAGTGAATACAAAAGAAATTATTTAAATAATAAAGTTAATGGAGAAATTACTAAGTGGACCAGTGGTTAGAAGTGGGTTAGCCCTAAAATAAGGAAAGTGGGTTAAGATGGTTAGAAGGTAACCCCTTGAGGAAGCTACATGAAAGTATAAATAAGAGGCAAGGGTCTCTCATTTTGAATCACACTTGAGCATATTGAATATCTACAAGTGAATGAGGTAACCAAAGGATATCTAAGCCAAATTTCAGAGGGAAGGTGAAGTAAAGAAGGCCGAAATTCAAGGGAGAATAAATTATTTTGATGATGCTTTCTAAGGTATGTTATTTATAGGTCATCTCACCAATTTTTCAATAACTTATTTTCTATAATGATTCAGACCGTAAAATTGGGAGGTTGTTGAGGAAAAATATCCAAGTAGCTGTGATAAAAATTTCATCTTGTGGGTCGTTGTATTTTTGGAGTTACACTCTGTGGAAAATAAGGTTCGTGGCTAGTCCTAAAATTAGTCTAAAACAAGTGTTTTGAGTAAAAACGTCATAACTTTTTCATAACTGATCAAAATTTAGTAAGACCAAATGTATTGGTTATAGTATAGTCTGCATTATTTTGTGTACAATTTTTAGATCCATACAACAAATATTCCGTGTGGGGCACGCTCTACAAGTTCTCTCTCTAGAATAAGCCAGAATTCAAAAAGGTATGCAATTTTCTCTATAACTCCTTTTCTGAGAGGTTCCAAGTAGTGAAACCTAGAGGAATTGGATAAAAGAAACTGAAGAAAATTGTGCACTATTTTCAAATCTTTATTCATTATAGGTACATAGTTATGATTATTTCAAGTTAGGGTTGTTCACTAATCCAAAATTAGTCATGTGAG
Source organism: Picea engelmannii (assembly GCA_009831015.1). Taxonomy (NCBI): domain Eukaryota; kingdom Viridiplantae; phylum Streptophyta; class Pinopsida; order Pinales; family Pinaceae; genus Picea; species Picea engelmannii. The sequence continues at coordinate 546,153 of ML789307.1, forward strand.
ACTAAAGTAAAGTTTGACGAAAATGATAGTCTCTTGTTGTTAAAGTTAAGGAAGGTTTGCATGTATGTTATCATATACACCAGGTCTATTACAGAGTTACAAATCAGATTTGGATGATGAAATTGATTAGGGCTTTTGGTTGAGGTACATGTTGGGTACATGGTTGAGACAAGTAGTTGATGAGTTGGCACATACATGAGGTGTATAGTTGATGATATTGGTACATCTTGATGAGTCATATTTTATGTGTATTTGATGCATGATTGGTACATATTTGGTGCATGGTTGATGCATTCATTGATGGTATAGGTTGAGGTATAGGTTAGTGCATGCTTGATGCACTTGTTTATGGTACAGGTTGTTTACAGGTTGTTTGGACAGGTTATTGTGACAGATTATTTGTACGGGTTTGGTGCATGGTTGATGCATTTGTTTATGGTATAGGTTGAGGTACAGGGTGATGTATGGTACATGTTGGCACAGGTTGTTACATGTTGATTGGTACAAGTTTACAACAATATATCTCACAGTGATAGTGTGGCAGTGGTTCCATCATTCTACTTCTATGTCAAGGCAGTTGGATGGGGAAAGGATAGGTGGTTGTAGCCACCTTCCGGTTGTAGTCGGAAAAAATAGGGGGTTGTAGCCTCCTTTTGGTTGTAGCTAGAGAATTGGGGAGTTGGATCTTCCCTCAGGTCATAACCTGAGAAACTAGGGGGTTGGAGCCTCCTAGTTGCAGCTGGAAAACAAAGGAAGTTGGTGCTTCCAATGAATGTAATTCTTAAAGACATATAAGAAAAAACATTATGTGGTTTTCTCTCACTTTGACTTTCCACATAAAAACACTGGTGCATTGTGTATGTGTATGATTTCCCATTTGTTCATTGTTTATTTACTCTGCAATTATTGGATGATAATGCTACATTGATATAACACTTGCATTATATGGTCAAAAATGATTAAATTGCTCTATTACTGATTCACCCCTCTTAGAGGTGTTTTATGGTTTCCAAGTGTTTGAGTACCTGTGAAAGATGGTTGTACCTGCCCAAGACACAAGAAAAGACAAGATGCAAACTAGACAATCCAATGGACAAGCAAGTTAAGCTTGTTGTCCCTATTTGCAGCAGTCAACTGAACTATATATTAGCAAGTAAAATAGCTAGTTACTGAATATTTAACCATCAAAATTGTCAAATAATTATAGGACAATGAAGTACTAAAATAGTAGATAAATTTCCAATACTTAAGCATGAACTTTGACAGTAAATTAGGGCTTCCAAATGAAGTTCTCAGCAAAGTGTTAGGGAAGCCTTATGGATGTAGCAAACAATTTCTACATTAGCAAGTTACAACCATAAAAATCAACAAGTAAACCATAAAAAAGATAGCCCATAACCAGTAGAACAATAATATGGGTTTAGAAATCAATTTCCACGGTTAAAAAGTGAGTAAATGATAAAAGAAAGTGAAGTTTGTTTAAGCCCTAATGTCTTTAGCATTAAATTTATTGCAACAATGAAATCCTTGGCATGCCCTTAGGGCACAAGAAAGTTTATAACATGTATAAATGATTCCAACTTAAACAATTTTGATATCTCGTAATTCTATGTATCCCAATGCAATGATTTTATTTCTCCAATGCAAGAGATTAGTGCCTTTAACTATTGGGTTATGGAGTCTTTAAAAATGAAAGAGCTAGTTATGCTACTTCCTTGGGGGTGTAAGCCCTTTTATTCCCCAAGGCAAGCAAGACTAGCTAAGGAAAACCCTAGGAGGGTGTAAACCCTTTTAATCCTCCTAGTATTCATTTATGCAACAAATTATTCCAAGACAAATACAATGGGATTAGTGGGGTTGTATGCCCTTATACTCTCCAAAATATTATCAAAATAACCATGTGATCAAGAAAAGAAGCAATAACATGGAAGATTCTTTACCTAGTCCAAGCATTAACAAGATAAACTTCTTTTAACCAAGAAAATCCACCATAAAAGCAAGAAATGGCCTCCAAGAAAGATAAAACCTTAATTCTTCATCCAATAGAAAAATCAAACCATAACAAGAGATATAGACAAAATTTCTCAAGTAGGGCGCAAACTTCAGCCAAGAATCCTCGCCAAGATGGGAGAGTTATGATAAAATGAGATAAAAATGATCTTGATTTATAAAAAAAACCTATAATAAGAGTTTGTCGACAAAACCTGGGGTAAACCACAAAGCAAGGGGACAAAACCCCTTACTTTTCCCCTTTACAATTTAAAATTTTATTTTTCACAATAGAAACCCTAGAAAAAGCATGACGTCGCACATTTAGGGCAACGTTTTGACATCTTTGGAAAGTTGTTGAGGTTGGGGATGAAACGTTGGGCTTCCAAAGGTCGTCTTCCAAGGATCTAGGGCCCTCTCCACCAAGTCAAGGTGTTCTTACTCATCAAATGATGCCATGTGTCCTCATCACCACCAAACCCTAACCCATGCATGACATCAAGCCCTCAAAGTGTGACGTTTGGCCTCCAAAGGAAAAATGTTGGGCTAGTAGGGGCATGGGTGAGGTCCTCCAAGGCATATTCCAAGCCTACAAATGAAGTCCTCATCATCTAGAGTGTGGGCCATGGTATCCAAATGGTGGGATTCAATCCTCAAGGAAGCCCAAGCTAGGCCTATTCTTTCAAATCTGTCCACCAACTAGGTCTTGCAATGATAATGAATACACCCTCCAAGAATCTCAAGTCAAATCCATCATGATGATTAAATCACTTCAATAAAAGAGCCATCTAAGCATGTACATCCAAACCACCTCATCAAAATAAACAAGTGCTCAAAGACCCTATGCAATTTTCCTAGTTTAGGTATGGGAGGGTTGACAAAGCGACCTATTGGGTGAATCGTACCTCAAGTTTAGGAGTGTTTTTTGAGTGGACCTCTCTCTAATTCATGTTGATGAAGTGACATGGCTGGGGGAAATAATTATGGGCATGGGTTTCATGACATACAAGGGATCGTAGTGTCTCATTTATGGGTTCCTTTGTAGAGAGTGTGTTGCACCTTTATTTTCAATGCAACCTTTTTGCAAGCCCATTTATTGCCTTTTATTCTTTTTAAGATGTTTCCAAGTTGAAGATGAGGTGGGGATTTTACCTAAGCATGAAAAAAATTCCCACCTTGACTCTACCCTGGTCACATCATGCTTCCCTAAGTTGAAACCATGTGTGGGGCTTCTACCTCAGCATGGAAAATAGTGCTCACACATGCTCCAACTTGGTTGAAATTTTGCATTAGTTATTTTCTTTTGGGTCCCATCAGTTTCTTATGAGAGACATTTCATTGTCCTTGGGATCCCTTGGCAAGCATCTATAAGGTTCATGATTGGGTTTTATCTTTTTCCAACTACAAGCCTTTGGGCCTTCAGCCCCTTCTTCCCATGAAATGAGGGGCAATCCCTTCTTGGTTAAGTACACCCAAAAATCCCAAAAGGTAAGGAGGTGAGGGCGGATGAAGTGTGGAAAGTGACAAGTATGGTCAGGAATGGCACGATGAATCGTAAAGAGGACCTCCCGGTAGCACACTTATCCCTAAGGGTGACCCACTTACTAGTGTGCAATGTCAACCACCAAAGTGAAACAGGGAAAAGAGCATAATGTCCAAGAAAGCGTTATATAATAAAAAACAATTATAGATGCAACAAACTCAAATGCCTCAAATATTGAAATGAAACTCACCATGATACCTGGATTGTACCTCATGGAGCAAGACCCAATGTCTTCTAGAAGCTGGTTAATGTGGTGGATATCGTTGTGATGAACCTGGAACTATGGTGGCGAGGTGGGCCTATGTCTATGCAAGTGGGCATTGTTTGTCAAGTTGTCTCTTGGTACTCAATGTATGCAACATGAGGGTCTTGATACATCATCTCCTTAGTTATCCCTAGGAGTTGAGGATAACACACCTAAGGAGAGCCATCAAGATATATTGTAGAGTCTATTTTGAAAAGGAAACCAATAAAAAAAAAATCACACTATTGATTCTCATGGCAATGATTTATTGTTCCAAATATGCAATCATTTTCCTTTTTGAGTCATTTTTTTAACATATTTCCTAAAAACTAAACAATTTTGTTTATATCATAATTGAGCTTCAGAGTTCTATGTAGAAAATCTAATCTACAACCCTATTTGTTTATGTGCTAATCTTTTCAATTCTTAAAAATAAATAGAACAAAACTTGAGAGTGAAAAAAAAACACCTATAACAGATTTAGTGTACATTATGCAATTCAAGAAAATCTAAGAAACATACTAGATTGCAATCTATTAATTTGAACAACTAAAATAACAAGTGAAATTGGAATAAGTGTGAAATTTGAATGATGGTGTAAGCTTTTCTTCAAAAGAAAATCAATTACATTTGAAGTTCAATATGCAAGGTATATTAACTAGTAATACATCGAATCTTTCATATATCGAACTTAAGTATGTACATTCATCACTTCAAAATTCCATGTATTTGTTTCATCTTCTAGATGGCTAATATGGTCATAAGATAAACCATTTGATTTACCATAACAAGCACCAATGATTTACCATAGCAAGTGCTTCCAATTTATCATTCACCTAAAACTATAGAAATCTAACATACATTCAACTAAAACTATAACATACAATTTAAGGAAAACTATACCAACCATATTAAACATAAATGAGAATAACAAATAATTTTTAATTTTTTTCTACGTTAAGAGTTAAAGCCACTTTATGCACATTTATCTTTAACAAAATGTCAACATTTAAAAAAAAATACAAGATCTAGATATGAAATATCATTATTAGTGATTCTTGCTACCAAACTTAGGATCAAATTTAGCTATACTTTTATCCAATTGGTTATTTTCTATTCACTTTTTTTGTGTTGTCTATATATGTTATGTCCTAAAGAGGACCATTAAATTTATAAAGCAACTCATACTTAGTTAGATTCCATAACATTTTTAAAATTTTAGAAAGAAGTGTACTTGTACCCGAACTCATCTCAACACCATACCCCAATTCATTTCAACACCTAAACTGGAAAATAAGTCTCAAATCCTAAATCTATAATCTTAAGTTTTGGACGAGAGAAAAGTTAAATAATAATTTCTTTAAATAGAAAAACAATGAATTGCATGCTACTAATAAACACTTTGCATAGAAAGTCTTTATGTATAAAATCTTAACATATCTACTAAAGGTATACTTAGAATTTAGGAAAGCATTTTAGGCTTACTTCAATGCTTG
>ML789307.1:558188-576791 GCA_009831015.1 Picea engelmannii
TTTCTAAGTTGGAGATGAAGTTTGGCTTTACATTAGTAAGGAGAGGCTTAAAGGAGAAGGTAAAAAACTAAAACCAATTCGATATGGTCCTTTCAAGATTCTTGACAAGATTGGTAACAATGCCTTCCATTTAGATTTGTCTCCTTATATGCAAATGTATGCAGTTGTTAATGTTGAGAATTTGAAATCGTATGAGCCTCCTTTGATTGATGATCAAGGAGAACATGTTCAGATTCCTTCTACAGATGATTTCTCCCCAGAATATTTTACAGAACTGCATGAAGACACAATCCTTGACAGGAGTATGAGAACTTCAAAACGAGGAAATGTGGAATATCTTCGAATTGGTCTTAAAGGCACAAATCCAAGCAAAGCCAAGTGGATTGAGGTTGGAAAGGTGAGGGAACTATACCCTCATCTTCAAATAGACTGAAAATAGTCTTTTGGAGGTCCAAAATCTTTCCAATGGGGAGGTGTGATCCAGGGGATCAAATTTTGCTCAAAATTCAAAGTGCTTGGAATCGCTTCAAATCAAACGGGTGCGTAGGCCTCATCATCATGAACCCAACGCAACTTGTTTGGGTTCAAATGGACGTCGGATGAGACAGATATCACGTTCTGTTCAAATAGACAAATATGCAAAAAAAAATGTGCTGACTGTACAGTTCGAATAGTTCGTACGAATGCTGACGTGTTAGGGTCGTACGACACGTGGCAGAGCCGTATGACACATGGCAGGGCCATACGACATGTGGTAGGTGTTGGTTGGCAGTCGTGTGGACGAGTTGGCATATGAAACATGGCTTGTTTGTGGTGAATGGGATGGTGACACGTGGCCCAATCAATGGCCGCCACGTGTCACCTAAACAGTGGTTTAAAACTTTGGTAGTTGGCAGGAATTGACCCCGCAATCTTCGGGTAGGGGAAGAGCCTTGGGAAGGTCCGCCCAACCGGCGCACGCCCAACCGGCGCACCCACATATGTTTCTTAATATATATGTGTTAAACAAATTATTTGAATTGCAATAGTTTTGTATTGGGGGCGCGGTCCAGGCGGGGGCTAAGCCCCGACCTCCGGTCATATGTGTATGCAATGTAACCACCGATGCACACGCCTTTCTGACTGTTACCATATGGTTTAAACCTTTGGCCCTATTTGTATATGCGCGCGGCTATATGGTGGCCCATGTGTCCACGGTCTCGGCGATTAGGGGCTAGGTGCGTAACTGTCCTACAGTTTGCACTGTTTGGCGGTTGCGCTCGGTGCTGAGTTTTAACACAAATATGTGCATGGGGGCTAGGTTGAGGAGACAGAGGTGCATTCTGGCGATCCAGAGACAACAAGTTTGAAGGGGAACTTCCAATAAGCCTATCTTCTTCAATTTTTGGCCAAACAAGGTGCCAAAAAAGCCCAGCTAGGGGTTTTTGGACGTTTTGAAGCCATTGGAACCATCTATTTGACATTTTGAGCATTGTGAAGCACATATTTGACCACTTTGAGAAAATAATACAAAATATCCATTGGAAGCTGGACCAAGAGATGTAGCCCAAGAGAGGGGTGAACTCCTTTATCATTTGTTGTGTTATGTGTTTTCTGTTCACTATTATTTGTTGTTGTTTATATGCATCTTGAATGTGTTATTTCTATAAAAGTTGTGTTTTCAAAATTGATCCATTTTCATAAGAACACTTGAATTAAAGCTTGCAAATATTTTCAAGAATACAAGTCTTTATCATTTTCAGATCACTCTCTCTTTCTCTAAAATCCAAGGATGAGAGAACGTGAAAGGGTCTTTCAGGGTAGGGGATCCTCTTGGCGGGTGGTGTTGGTTTCGGGGCTTATGGTCCGACTACAGAAGAACTCCAACAAGTTGCAATGGACATTTCAATGACTAGTGTTGCAGATAGTGGGACTCTAGTGTTGGCGGCCATGCAGACTCATCAAGAGGATACCCTAATTTGGGGTTGTGGAGGAGATGGCTACGCCCATGGGGGAGTTTTAGGTTCATGGTGAAGTCAAGAGCAAGGACCCTTATGAGAATAAAGTCCTTTTGCCTGAAGGGTCCAAAAATATGTAGCAATAATAGGTTTCCTCAGAGCCTACAGAATGCAGACTAATGGAAGAGCATCTGCAACTTATCTTTGAGGTTAGAGGGGAGGTGGCGGACTTGAGATTCAAAGTGGAACGGATGGACGCCAAGATATATATATTTTTTGGACTTGCTCTCCCACTTCTTGGCCCATCAACACACCCAAAATATGGACCTCCAGCACGCAGCTATCCCAAAAGTGATTATCCTCTTTCCGGCAATCCATTCAGTCAATCTGCAGGGAGCTCTGGACAAAGCTAAGTATCAAGCTAGTCATGGTTTTCCAACCTAAGCTTAAAGTATTAGTTGTTGTTTTGTTTCTTTTCTTATGGTTTATAGTCAATTTACTTTTCAAGTCTTCCACAGAACATATGCTAAAAACATTCCCCATGGGGAATGCTCATGTTTTGATTCGGGTTGAGGCTTGGGTTGGTTTCCAGTTTTAGCGACCCAAGTCCTATCGAACTCTGTATGTAATGTCTATGATTATCTGAAGGTAATACAATTTCTAATTTACAAAAAAAAAAAAAAGTCATCAAAAATCTATCTCAAAGATAAAAATTGCTCAAAATGATAACTCTTCATTTATTTATTTTTTCTATTTATGTATTTAGATTAACCAACAATATAAGTTGAGAAAAATACACATAATAAATATTAATGATTGTATAAGATGCGTTATGGTCACACTAATCTTTAAATTTAATGACCATTTTAATGATAAAGAAACTCACAATTTTATTCCTTGTATATGAGAATATAACAAACTATTAACTATTCACTATTGTTTACATCAACCCCTTGCATGCATTTAGCATGCCATATCCTTTAAGTTGATTTGAGTTTACGATTGGAACAATAAATTAATAGAACCATACTTATAACTCATTTTCTTTTATTAGTAATAGAGAGTGTTCTTTATTATACCTCCCTCATGTAAATATAATGTAATCCATTTATAATCAAATTAGTTTGATTTGATATTAATTAGCAAAATTATAAATCTGTTTCAAAATTTTCTCATAAAAACTTTTTATTATATTATAAAACAATCTATCTATCTAATATAAAACAATCTATTTGCTATCTAACTCCATTTATCTACTATAAGTTTCATTTTGATCATTTCCATATAAAATACTTCATTTATTAATATTTCAAATTCACCTAATTCAATACCTTTTTCTTTTTTAAAGCTTTTAAACATTTCGTTTGTAATTTATGATAAATATTTTGTTCAAATGATCTTAAAAACATAAGATAATCAAAACAACCCAAAAACTTGACATTAACATAAAATAATCAAAACAGCCTAAAAGCTTGACATTAAGAATGTGATATCAGAATTTTTTCAGTTGCAAAGATCTACAATGTTTTCATTTGATATCCAAAACTTCGGAAGATAAAAAAACATCATTTTATATTCCAATGCTTTCTCTAAGACCTTTTATGACTAACATAATTTAACAAAAATATTTTTGTTAAAGGTAAAGGTAAGATTTATCTTTTTATTTGGAAAAGATATCCTGTAATTCTTTTTATTTGTAATAGTGTTTTTAATAATTTGAAAATAGTTGTAATTTGGGAATTTTAAGATTTAATAATTTTTTAACTATAATTCAAATTTAATCTAATAATAAATTAATAGTCAAATCCCATCATAAATGTAACTTTGTCAATTTGTCTACAAGCTATATTTGAAATATTTTCAAATATAGTTTGTATTTCACTTAATAACAAATTAATTATCAAATTTCATCTCTACTTCTTATTAATATTAACTTTGACCATGTCACTACTTTTAGCATTTTCCTACCATACTTCCTATTAATATTAACTTTGACCATGTCACTACTTTTAGCATTTTCCTACCATGTAGATGGTAATATCAAATTAAATAATAAAATAATAATGCAAAAGACCCATTCAACAACCATTCAATTCAATGTGGGCATTACATGTAGACCTGAATTTGCATCTATAACATTTCTCCCTTTAAATAGTGAACTCTTTTAATAAAGTGTTGTTTTTGGCAAACACTATTTAATTTTTGTATTTGGACAAAACATGTGGTCATATTTATCTTTCATTGGTAAAACATGTGGTCATATTTATCTTTCATTGGTTCATTGCCTTGGAAAAAACAATATAACTTAATAAAACAAAATATGTCATGTAAATAAATGAATCATAACAACCAATCTATTTATTAGTGTAAACACTAAACCTTAAACATAATAGATACATATCTACAACTTAGGTCACTTTGATTTTCTCTCTTGAAATATGATTTAAAAAGATCTTTTAAAGACTTGGTTAAGTGTTAAAGCATGAGTTCATTAACCAGCAAAATCGACTAAAATCAGTGAAAATCAACACAAAAAATTATATAATAATGTTTAAAACCCAAAATTGGACAAATATAGGGTGCAACCCCTTTTCTCCTAGCCCCTGGTCGCATGTGCTCTGCCATGTGGTCAAGGGTTGGGCTGCCGTGTTGGCCCCTCCAGTTTTGGCTCTTGGTCTCATGGCTATGGCCATGTGTCCACAGCTTTACCTCCCATGTGCTCCATATGGTTAAGCTCGGATTCGTATCCCCTGGTATTTATCCCCTAGTCGGTCAGGGCTGGCCCCCGCCAATCGAGGCCTATCCCAAACAAAATTCCACCGTAAACACAAAAGGTATATGTGTCATGTGGTTTAACAAGAACCACGCTAGCCCAATCAGTCTGCCCCCTTCCACGAAGTCGTTAGTGCCCGCAGAGGTTAGGGGTTCGAATCCCCCGGAGGTTATAACAAATTTTTAGACTAGTCGACATTGGAAAAATCTGGGGTGCCACGTGGCACCATATGATTGGGCCATGTGTCACCCTATGATTGGAATGTACCACACAGTCATCATGCCACATCATCATCATACAACCCAGTCACCTTCCACATCACCTGTCATACAACCACGTGTTGTGCCACATCATCATCCGTACTGCACAGTCATCTTGCCATGTCAGCATACATACAACCCAATTTTCATCCGTACTGTCATGTGTCATCCTGCCATTGGGCCATGTCATGTATGGACTGCCACATGTCATCCGTATAGTGCCACGTGTCAAATCTGTACATGTGCCAACTCAGCCCGAAAATGTCGATTTTGAGCGACACATGTCACCTCCTGGTGATTCCATGTGATTCAGATTTTATGAGAAGAACGAAATGAATACAGATTATTAAAAGATGCTTAACACAAAATAACATAGATACAGTAAAAATGGTTTTCTATTCAATAGGGAAATAAGTTGAGATTGTAAAATGTAGTGGAAAACAAGCTCGCTGGAATGATGGCGGCTTATCTCTGAGAAGAGATGTGACAGTCGCGCTCATTCATAAGAAGATGATTACAATGAGGCTCTGAAGGCCTTTTTACAATAAATAGGAATGTCAAAAAACCTAGACATCCAAAAACCTAACCCTAGGAGATGAAGCACCAAAAGTCATGTGGGCTTCGTTTGGGTAAGTTAGTACATCAACTTCCCGGGGTCGTAACTTTTGCATACAATCTTTGTTTTAGGTGCATGGTAGCCCATTGGAAAGGTCTATTCGAGGACTACACATTTTGCTATGATCCATCATCTCTGAGAAGATATGTGATAGTTGCACTCATTCGCAAGAATATGATTACAATTAGAATCTGAAGGCCTTTTTACAATAAATAGGAATTCCAAAAACCCTAGACATCCAAAAACCTAACCCTAGGAGATGAAGCGCCAAAATTCATGTGGGCCCTGTTTGGGTAAGTTAGTACATCAACTTCCCAGGGTCGTAACTTTTGCATGCGATCTTTGTTTTAGGTGCACAGTAGCCCATTGGAAAGGTCTATCCGAGGACTACACATTTTGTTGCAATCCATCAAAGGGCATTTTTTTATCGTGGCGAGCCCTAAAAATGTTGTTTAGGGCCTCAAAATGGCCCCGCAAGTCAGGGACCCGAAAACTAGGAAAAAAAAACTGCCGAACTGGAAAACTGCCAAAATGAACCAGTTGGAATAGGTGGGAGGCCACCGAAATCCTTTTAGATCAATCATCCCCCCTTAAGAAGAAATGGTCTCCATTGCGTTGAGTTCCCCCATAAGATGAGAAAATTTCTGCTGAATTTGGCCCTGGGTGAGCCACTTTCCTTGGTGCAGGAGCTGCCCTTCTTTAACAACTCGATAAATTTGGATCCTTTGTTGGTCGGTGCCCTTGATCTATGTGTCCACAATCTGATCACTGGATGCATGTTGCATGCAGTTAGGGTTGAGCTCTGTTGGTGTCAACTGCTTTGTTATCTCTGAGGTGTCCAATAATGGTGGGAAATATGGTCGAAGGAGAGCCACGTTGAAGATTGGGTGCAGGCCAAGGAAAGGGGGAATTTTGAGTGCAAAATCATTGTCACCCACAACCTTGGTGATAGTGTATGGCCCATACCGGAGTGGGTGAAGCTTCTGATGGGGCCCTGTAAGGCGTTCTTTCTCCAAGTGCAACCAAACTTTATCACCCACCTAAAACTTATGTGGCATTCGGTGTTCATCATGGCATTGATTGTACTTGAAATTGGACTTCTATAAAATATCTTGAACCTGTTGGAGGATGTGATGGATCCTCTCAATGAATTGGGTGGCTTTGTTAGCTTTTGGTGGAGTAGGAGACAAGTTGGCCAAGGTGTTTGCTAGGGGTAGTACAACATCCATGGGGCCCAATGGTTGGAATCCCAACCCCACCTAAAAGGGGATATGGCTAGTTGAGTTATGTAGGGCTTGGTTGTAGATATGTTGGAAAGAGGGAAGACTCTCATCCCATGTGAGGGGATGCTTGGAATTGTACATGCATAGGATATGTATGATCATTCGATTGACGAACTTAGTTTGGCCATCTGTCCAGGGGTGGAAGGCAGTGGATTTGATGAGCTTGGTATCCAATAGTGACCATAGGTTCGACCAGAATGTGTTGAGGAACCAACTGTCCCTATCAGAGACAATGGGTTGTGGGATCCCAAAGTGTACCTAGACACGTTCAAAGAATAGCTTGGCAGTGGCCTCTGCAGTGATGTTCTTCTTGCAGGCGACCAAAATTGCCATCTTGGAAAAGCGATCAACAACCACAAAAACACAGGCATTGTCCCTCTTGGTGGATGGGAGGCATGACATGTAGTCCATGGATATGGATTCCCATGGCTTGTCAGGAGTAGGAAGAGGGGTGTAGAAGCCATGTTTCTTAGTGGTTGGTTTGGAAATAGCACAGGCGGTGTAGGACTTGATATATTTGTCGACATCCTGTCGAAGTTTCAGCTAGTAGAAATGTTTTTGCAACACTGACACTGTCTTTTCGACACCAAAGTGCCCTGCCACCCTACTGTAGTGAGATTTCCAAATCATCTTCACACGCTCACTTGATGGAACGCAGAGATGGCATAGACGACACAACATCCTATCCTGAAGATGGAAATTAGCGACCACTGAGTTTTCTCCCAACATTTGGTAGGTGGTGGAGAAGTCAGGGTATGTCTCATAGAGGTGGGGGAATCCATAGGTCTCATGGCTGCAAGAGTCTAGCACTGTGGTGAGTGTCGCGACTGGAGATCAATTGAGGCAATAAGAAACTCGATTGGTACTTCTTGTTTTATACTTTATGTTGAGGTGGAACTTCAGTAAGTATGTGGACTGCTTCCAATGGCGGTCATTATGCAATTTTCCTTGGGTTTGCATGAACTGTAGTGGCTTGTGATTAGTGTGGATGACTGTCTCCTTCCCCAGAATGTAATGTCTCCACTAGAGGTAGGTTTTCACAATGGATTACATTTCTTTTTCGTAAGTAGGGTACTTATGGACAACATCAGATAGTGTATCATTATGATACACCACGGGGTGGCCGTGTTGAGTGAGAACGATGCCCACAACATAGTCTAAAGCATCTGTCTCTATCTCAAAGGGATGTTGCAGGTCCGGTAATGAAAGTATTGGGGATGAGCACAAACATTTCTTCAAATCATTGAAGTCTTGTTGTTGGGACAGGCCCCACACAAATTTTTCCTTACTGCCACCCCTGGTTACTTGGTTGAGGACCCATGTGATATGAGAGAATCCCAACATGAACCTGCGATAGAAATTGGCGAGGCCCAAGAAGCTTCAAAGCTCAGTGAGTGTGGTTGGGTCTGGAAAGTCACAGATGACCTGGATCTTGGCTAGATCCACGTGCACACCATGTTGATAAATAATGTATCCTAATTAATGGACCATGTCCATGTCGAAGGAGCATTTTTCCAAGTTTGCATATAGTTTTTGTTGTCGCAGGGTGTGCAGAACCTGTTGAATATGCTACAAGTGCTCCGCCCAATTCTTGTTGTAGATGAGGATGGAATCCATATATACCACTAAAAAAGTACCTGTGAAAGGTCATAGTATATCATCCATCATCCTCATAAAAGTTGTTGGAGCATTTGTCAAACCAAAGGGCATGACCAACCATTCAAAAAGACCTTGTTTTGAATTGAAGGCAGTCTTCCATAAATCTGTATGTTCTATTGGGACCTCGTGGTAGCTAGGCTTCAGATCAATCTTACTAAAGTATTTGGGCCTCGTGAGCTGATCAAGGAGGTCGTCGATTCGGGGAATTGAGTACCGGTTCCGCACTGTGATTTTATTCAGGGCTCAGTAATCAATGCAGAGTCATCAGGTCCCATCTTTCTTCTACACCAGTACGATTGGGCTCCCACAAGGCGATGAGTTGGGACGGATGTGTCGCTTGTGGAGAAGTTCTTGGATCTGCCTCTTGATCTTCTCATTTTCTAACAGAGAGCGACGATAGACTAGCCCATTGGGTAGCGGTGCGCCTGGGGTCAGATCGATGGGATGCTTGACCTGGAAGTGTAAGGGTACCTCAGTAGGAGAGGAGAAGATATTTGACTATTATTCCACGACCTTATCCACTTGCTTTTTTTCTGTGGAGAGATCGATCGTGGAGGCCCCGGATGTGGCTGTGATATTTCTCTTACTTTGAGAGAGAATCCCGAAGAAGACTAATTTCCCGGTCTGAGAGATGACCTTACTACATTTCTTAGCAGAGACCAAGGAAATAGCACTAGGAGGGACTGCCTCGGGTATCCTGTACAATTTCTTGTTCAAAGTAATAATAACACTACGAGGCCTAGACTCATATACAACATGACGTTTCCATAAATAAGGCTAGCCAAAAATAACATTACAAACTTCGAGAGAAGCAACATTACACGTCTTTGAAGGGCTTGATGTCATATGACATTCGACACTATTGGCTGACACGAAGATCGTTTCCTTGGCAGAGCCATCCGATGGTGTAGGGATGCGAGTGCGAAACTATCGGCAGGGCCAACCTCTTGACGACCTCTATTGATATGAGGTTCTTCTGGCTACCGCTATCAACGATGAAGTGTAGCGGGGTTCCTTTTACCCACATCTGCAAATAGAAAATGCACTTGCCTTCTTCTGGCTCGTATGGTTCACCAGGCTGGAGCTTGGTGGTAGCAACGATGGCACTGGGTTCTGTGTCAATGATCTGTCTTCACCTTTCTGGTTCTGACTCAGATTTAGAACCCGCATCCAATTCAGAGGCTTTCACTTCGGCCACCAGCAACCTCTTTGAGCAGCAATCAGTAGTGTTATGCCAAGGGATCTTATGGAAGTCGCACCACTTCCCAATATTCTTCTTTGTCTTTCTGGTGTCCTTCTTTTCTTGTGGATTGGCCTGGTTGTCCTGATACTATCCATCTTTTCTTGATCCTTTGTTCTGTAGGTTGGGGCCGCTCTTTCCTAGTTTTTGTTGCGAGGGGATCCCAGGCCCAAATTGCCGCATCTTTTGTTTGAGCTTCTACTCGATTTTGACGACATATCAATAGGCCGCGCCCAAGGACAAGATGTCCAGAAATTCCATTTCGGCCTGGATGTATCTATGCAAAGAACCACGATACTTGAGCACTAGATGTTGCTCTGAATATTTGATACCCAGCTTGGTGCGCATGGTATGGAAGATATTTGTGAAATTTGGCACTACTTGGTCTCTTTCTTGCTGCAATGTGGTCAATTTGGTATGAAAGTCATCATAACTTCTGACAGGGTAGTATTTTTCCTTAATATCATCCCTGAAGGATTACCAGGTGGTCGTGACTGTAAATAATGAGGGTTCCTCTATTTCCTTTTGTTCACAGAAAGTTTCCCACCAATCTTTGACATGGGGAACAGATTTGAGGAGCGAAAAAGTAATTTTTTCTCTATTTGAAAAGTTATGGACACAAAAATACCCTTCTAGTAGATTCAAGCACTTGTCTACAACATCTGCATCTATATGACCTTCAAATATAGGAATATCGAAGTTGATTTGTACCTTGAAGGGGGTGGCACCTCCGCTCGAGGAAGATGCATTGCATGTTGGTAGCCGCTGAAGGATTTGTGCGTAACTATCCATCATCTCGTTCCTCTATTGCATGAGGGATTCCTCAAGAAACATTTTGAAAGGATCTCATGTCTCTTCATATTTCTTTTCTTCTGCCATGAGAGGTTGTTTGGGCGTGTGAGATATTTTGTGCTCAATAGAAACAAGCTTGAGACCCAATTCTTTGTACCCTGACCTCGTTGGGGACATGCATTAAGATGACAAGGAGTAGACCGCTTTGATACCACTGATACGGATTTTATGAGAAGAACGAAATGAATACAGATTATTAAAATATTCTTAACACATAATAAAAGAGATACAGTAAAACCAGTTTTCTATTCAGTAAGGAAATAAGTTGAAACTGTAAAATGCAGCGGAAAACAAGCTTGCAAGAATGGTGGTGGCTTATCTCTGAGAAGAGATGTGATGGTTGCGCTCATTCGAAAAAACATGATTACAATGAGGCTTCGAAGTCCTTTTTACAATAAACAAGAATGTCAAAAATCCTAGACATCCAAAAACCTAACCCTAGGAGATGAAGCGCCAAAAGTCATATGGGCCCCGTTTGGGTAAGTTAGTACATCAACTTCCCGGGGTCGTAACTTTTGCATACGATATTCGTTTTAGGCACACGATAGCCCATTGGAAAGGTATATTCGAGGAATACACATTTTTTTGCGATCGTGGCGAGCCCTAAAAACGTTGTTTAGGGCCTCAAAATGGCCCCGCAAGTTAGGGACCCAAAAACTAGGAAAAAAAACTGCCAAACTAGAAAACTGCCAAAATGAACTAGTTGGAATAGGTGGGAGGCCACCGAAATCCATCTGGATCACCACGTCATCACGATGACATCATGTTGGCATCACCTGTCACATTGCTGACGTTAGCAATACAGCTTATTGACTTTGACCAGTTGACTTTTTTACATGTTTGGGAAATCAGTGATAACGCGATAACTTTCTCATACAACGTCCATTTGCAAAAACAAATATATGGTCAAAATCAGCTTGACGAGACAAACGCAATGGTGTTGGTATCGTCTGATTCTGAGAAATTTTATATTTAGGCCTTCATGGATCCATTTTGGATCATGCCTCCCCACTAAGACCTTTTGGTCCTCCAAAAGGGTATTAACCAGTCATCAAGTGCAGGATAGGCCACCCCACTTGTTTTTTGTCCCTTGCACTTGTCTCATCAATATCAATTGCAAAAAAACCATGAAAATTGAAAACATATTGTTAGTCACTTGTACTCTTTCACATCTAACTGAAGCCACTACCATCCATGTTGAAAACATTAGCAGCGATAACATCAGAAATATGACTACAAATGAGCCAATATGTTTGTAGTACTTGCACGACATTAGCTTATTTTGAAGCAAATTATGATTGAACTTCCATTCTACAACCATCTCATGTTCATGCTTAAGATCAATTGCTTGACTTGGCACAAATATAGGTGTGTTGCTTGCATAATTTGTCTTCCTTAATTGTTCCATTGTTTGAAGAGATTGATTTTCTTTTAAGTGATGAGAATGTACAACATATTCATTGCCTTCTTTAGTTAAGTGCTATTGATTTTGTTCCCTGTAGAATATTTCTTTGTGATCATACAAATAAGGACTGCCTAATACCATTCCATATTCATTTAGTGGCACCACATCACATGTTACCTCATCCACAAACTTTGATGAAATTGCAAACTTTAAGGTGCATTTATTTGTTATGTGCAATTTATGATTGTTTCTTATCCATTTGAGTGAGTAAGGTTTATGATGCATCTTAGTGTTTAATCCCAGTTGTTTAACCACTTCCTCTGAAATCAAGTTAGATTGATATCCACTATCTATCATTGTATTGATCTTAGTATGTTTTATTATCACCCTTATATGAAACAACTTGCATCTAGAATAATATCCATCACCAATTTTACGTATCAAACCAATTGTTCTGATTTTAGTCTCATCACCTAAATCATATCCCAAGTCTGTTGGATGTGTTGTTGTTGCAACTGTTTTCCTCCCTTTCCTCTCTTTGAACCAATTTTTTCTCTTCTCTGGATGCAATTTCTAGCAATGGTCATCATCATGCCCTTCTTTCTAGCAATGATTATAAGAGAGCTTCTCTTCCCTTCTTGTCACTGAATTTTCTTTCTTTCCATTCCCCTTTCTTTTGTCCTCTTTCCTCGAAGATGATTCCCCTGATACACCAACTCTTGTTTTCCTTGCTTCAATGTATATTGCTTGAACATAAACCTCATCAAGATTAGTAGGTCCAAACATAAATATAGTGTTACGAATATGTGCAGGTAGTCCTCCTATATATTTCATAAGAGTTTCTTGGGTATGTAATGGAATATTCAACATTAATTCCATCTTACGAAATTCATCTGTGTATTCTTTCATTGTTTGTCCCTTTCTTAGTTTAATACCTTGCCATTCAATTAAAGCCTTCTCTTTATAACCCAAAGGATAAAATTTCTTTATAAGTGCAAAAACAAAATTTTTCCATGATGGAAATACATTACCCACTTGTTGCATGTCATTTTGCAACTTACTATGCCACCAGATGAGTGTTGTGCCTGCAAGATGAAGTGATGTCAACTTGATTTGAGTTGTCTCATCCTTGATTTGTTGCACACTGCAATAAACTTCCATCTATCTAACCCAATTATCAATCCTCTCAGCATTGACTTCACCATCATACACGGGTAATTCAAACTTCACATTAAGCTTAAGTAAAGGCATATCATGTTTATGTTTATGGGAATGTTTTCTTGCGGTGGATTTTGAACTTGTACTTGACGAAGAAGAAGTTGATGGAGAAGAAGGAGGTGGAGGAGGAGGTTTAGGAGGATCCTCTCCTTATTCACTTTTGTCTTGTTTAGAATATTCCCCTTGGAAAGGCCTCTTCCATTCCAAGTAATCCTCATATAAGACCTTTACCATCTTAGACATGGAAAATAAAGTATTTTGCAACTCGATCTCATTTTGAGACATGCCTTCTTTCGATACCATCTCCTCACTTCGAGAAGTCATCTTTCTCGATCCAATCCCTAGATCCCCTTCTAAAAGTTTTACTTCACCATGATTAATATTTTCCTTGGTAATCATGCAAACTCAAAAACCAACTGTCAACCTGCTCTGATACCACTTGATCGGAAAAGATATTTTAAAGACTGGGTAAGTTTTAAAGCATGAGTTTATTAACCAATTTGGAATTGATGAAAGAAGAAGAAATTAATGATATATCATAGAATCCATAATAAGAAATGAATATTTTAAAGTAAGCACAAAGAATCAATAAACCATAACATCAAGGTAGTTAATGGAGTTCAGCAACATTGCCTACGTCTTCAGGCCTTTGTCTCGGTGAGTGAGGCTTTCTTATTTCTATTAAATCCTTAAAAAGTACATCAGAAAAGTGTCAAATGGATTACAAACTGGTATAGATGTGTTATTCTCAACCTCAAGAACCAAACACAACTGACGACACTAAAAATGGTTGAGCGTAGCTCTCGGAATTGGCCCACAAATTTTCCCTCCTCATTGGCTTCCCTGCATAAAAATGGCTTTGACTGTCAAATTGCTCAGCATTTGTCTTGTTCTGAACCTCTCCAATGCTTCCAAGAACCTTTGGTTTATATATATTTGAAGTGGGCATTAACCTCCTAACTTCCTCCCAAGATCTAGCCTCAAATCGAGCTCCAGATCTCCCAATAATGGGAAAAATCCACTAAAATCAGCATAAAAAATTATATAATAATGTTTAAAACCAAAAATTGGACAAATATAGGGTGCAACCCCTTTTCTCCTAGCCCCTGGTCACATGCGCTTTGCCATGTGGCCAAGGGTTGTGCTGGTGTGCTAGCCCCTCCGGTTTTGGCTCCTGGTCTCATGGCTATGGCCATGTGTCCACAACTTTACCTCCCATGCACTCCATATGGTTAAGCTTGGATTTGTAGCCCCTATTCGGTCAGGGATGGCCCCCTTCGACCGGGACCTATCCCAAACAAACCACCACCGTAAACACAAAAGGAATATGTTCCATGTGGTTTAACAAGCACCAACCTAGCCTGATCAGTTTGCCCCCTTCCACGAAGTCGTTAGCACCTGCGGAGGTCAGGGGTTCGAATCCCCTAGAGGTTATAACAAATTTTCGGACTAGTTGACATTGGAAAAATACGGGGTGCCATGTGGCGTCCTTTGATTGGGCCACGTGTCACCCTATGATTGGACCATACCACATAATCACCAGCATAGTCATCGTACAGTGAGCATGCCACATCATCATCATACAACCCAGTCACCTGCCACGTCAGCTTCCATACAACCCAATCACCTGCCACGTTAGCTTCCACACAACCTAGTCACCTGCCCAGTCAGTTTTCGTACAACCATGTTTCATGCCACATCATCATCTATATTACATAGTCACCCTGCCACATCAACATCCATACAACCTAGTTTTCATCTGTACTTCCATGTGTCAGCCTGCCATTGGGCTAGGTCATGTACAGACTGCCACATGTCATCCGTACAGTGCCACGTGTCAAATCTGTATAGGTGCCAACTCAGCTTGAAAAAGTCGATTTTGAGTGACACATGTCACCTACTGGTGATGTCATGTCAGCATGATGATGTCATCATGACATCATGCTGACGTCAACAGTACGGCTTGTTGACTTTGACCAATTGACTTTTTGGCCTATTTGAGAAATCGATCAGAACGTGATAACTTTCTCATATGGCTTCCATTTGTGAAAAAAAAATATATGGCTGGAATCAACGCGACGAGGCAGACACAATGGTGCTAGTTTCATCTGATTTCGAGAAATTTATTTTTAGGTCTTCCAGGATCCATTTTGGATCAAAATATATCATTTCTATAATAAAATCTTGTTTTTAACCAAATCTATTTAGCTCGTCGGATTAGTTGGTTGGTTATATGGAAAAATGTAATTTAACATAAAACAAAACCTCTCACATAAATGAATGTAAAACATATAACTTTGGCAAAACTTGTCACATAAATGAATACAAAATTGTACTGACTTTGGTTTTGGTTTTGGTTTCTTTGTTGCCTTGAGAAAACAAATATAACTTAATAAAACAAAATGTGTCAAATAAATGATGTAGCAAACAAACTACTCATCTTTAACATAACTTATGTATCTCTACAACCTACATCATGATATTTGATTTTCTCCCTTTAATTATATAGTTCCTCATCTATTTAACTCTAGTTTTTAATAAAACCTTACTTAAAACAAACTTTTCATGTGAATGAAAATAGCGTGAATGAATATAACAACATATCTATCTATTATTAAACACTCAACAATTAAGTTTTTTTTTTTTTTAATACCATTCAAGCATGATAGAAAACGAATCATTGTTTTAATAATATCCCCTACAATTTTGTTTTGTGCCCATCTTTCCTACATAGACAAGAAATATTAATCATAGATATATTGTAAGAATGTAATGTTCCCAAGCCATTTTTTTTTGCTTGGAACACTAATTGACCACTCATTTACTTGTTTGTTTGTGTCTATTTGCAGGTTGGCCTCTCAATTTTCGGCCATAGGGTTATATTTAGTTATTAAGCACAGATCTGAAGATAACTTGAATGAAAAACACAAGATCTAACCAATACACAAGATATGGAACCCAAAAGCATAGATCTAACCTTTATTATTATGAAAAGCAAGAACCTGATAGAAAATGGATGTAGATCTGGAATAACATTAGATGGCTCCAAGAATGAATATATGAGTTGCTACAAAATGCTCCCGACAATACAAAATAAGTATCCAAAGGCTAAATATATAATGAGGACCAGATACAAAAAGAACCAGGGTCACGTCCAACCCCTTGGTTGTTGGCACGTCCTGCTGAATAAATGAGAAGACCAAGATTTCAGCCCTGCTGAAGGAGATATCCAAATGATGCCTATTATCCCCGTTTTCTAGGGATAACTAGGAGATCATGTCTTGAGGCCCACAGGTCCTAGACATGGAGTACCCAGAGCAGGATTGACCTGAGCATGGCCCTGGAGGGCCCATCTTTCTCCTTTTTCATCAGAGTTTCCCTGTCAGCAGCAACAACACCCATCACCTTCAATTTGGACCTGTATCAGAGAAGACTCTTTCTCCATGAGGTAATAGGTCTAGGTATCATGGTATGTGTTGTATTTGATCATCACAACCTTTATATATATGCATCAAATTCCTTTTATTTCTGATGACTGC
This sequence comes from Picea engelmannii, assembly GCA_009831015.1. Lineage (NCBI taxonomy): Eukaryota > Viridiplantae > Streptophyta > Pinopsida > Pinales > Pinaceae > Picea > Picea engelmannii. Next base: position 574,971 of record ML789307.1, read on the forward strand.
TTGGATCTTACATTAACCCACTTGACCATGGTTGGGGGGATTGACAGGGTACCCTAGCAAGCTTGTACCCATAGGTTTTGGTTTGTCACTGGGGGATTTTGAAGGGCCATAGTCTGCTCCCATCATATCATCACTCTTACATCTTATCTCCCGCTCATCTTCCCCATTCCCCTAGTCCGAGCATTAGGATGATCTGTTTGTGGGGTTACACCTTATCTCGTGGGAAGAAGGGGCTAAAGGCACAGAAGGTAAAAGAAGTTGGTAAAAGATAAAATCCATAAAAAATGAAACCTAGAGATGCCTTGCCCAGAGATCCCCGAGAAGGCAATAAAAAGCCTCTCAACAAGAAACAAGAGGGACCCGAAGAAAAATAACAAAACAATACCTAGCCAAGAGGATGGGGGGTCTCATCAGGAGTCAGTCCATTATGTTCATGGGTACCTAGTAGTATGACATTGCCATTATCTAGTTACCACGCCAGGGCAGTGACCTTTGGTTGCATGGCCAAGGGAAAGGGGGTCTCATCAGGAGCCAGCCTTATCATCTCTGTGAAAGTGCTTGTGGGTAACATTGTCAGCTCTGGTCACCATGCCAAGGCAGTGTCCTCTAGTTAGACCTTGAAATAAATAAGAAAAGGCAATAAAGAAAAGAAAGAATAAAGGCAATAAGGGCTTGGAAAGAATTGCACCCATGTCGGGTACAACTCACCTTCTACAAAGGCACCCACAGGTAATATCACCCTTGTCTTTCACTCTACCCGTATGTTTGGACATCCCTTGACCACATCACCTCGTATTACATGGCTTGGATGATATCCTCTAGAAAATTTCCTTCTCCTATGGATGTTGTCCCAATAGAGTATTTTGTCTTTTTCTTCGACTTTGTATAGTAGGTCATTGTAATGTCTTTGAGCTATTGGATGATGTATCAGGGGTTTTATGCATGTATTTGATAAAATTGATGATGAAATATGATTGACATTGCTATGATCCCTGTGACTAATGAACCCATGGAGGGCAAAGTTTTTGATGTTCAGGACCATGTCCGACGAACAGGTACCAGTTGGACCGGTACACATGGGGAGATGATTAGTTCGGACCTCCATGGGGCTGAAGATCCCATCAGATGGTTGTTGGGACCCCATCAGGGGCAGAGATAGGACAATGGTTTGATGAGCCTTTTCACATGAGAAGAAGAAGGACGTTCCACCCAGGACACTTTGGTTGAGCCCAACCTAGTGGGGTTGACCCACTTCATATGGAACGTTTTCCTTTTGATGGACAGGACATCACCCATGAGGCTTGGATGTCACCTTGAGTGTGTGGCAGTTGGATAAGATGGTTGGCATGTGTGGCAGCTTGGAGGATCCCTAAAAGAGATAACCTCTGACTTTTGGATGTCGGATTAGCCCCAAAAGGGGCCAACGTCTCCCTCGGAGGGGCTTGACGTCCCACCTTTTGCTCATTTATGTCTTTTACTTAGCAGTTAAAGTAAAAACAATATGATTTTGGTTATTAGCCTTGTCGGCTATTTTTAATGACCTAATTTTAAATTAAATGTCATGAGATGCTATAAATTGAGGATGTTTTTCCCTCATTTTAACATAACACAACAACTCACACTTGTGAGGTCTGATTTCTGCGCCCTTATTGGGTATTTGGTCTTTAAAAGTGAGGCACACTTGTTGATGGGAGGATTTTCTTGGCATATTTTGGCATTTCTCTTGAGGAAGGTTTACAACTAGGGTTTGCACATGCTTTTCTTCATGATATGTAAGTGTTTTTCCTGCAAAACTTCTTGATTGAATGGTTGTAGGTTAGT
>ML789307.1:576841-599215 GCA_009831015.1 Picea engelmannii
TGTTTTTCCTGCAAAACTTCTTGATTGAATGGTTGTAGGTTAGTATTCTTGCATTAACTTATAAATTTTCTGATTTTAAAACCCTAGGTGACAAGCACACAAGTAGGTCCTTGTCATATGTCCCCTTAGAGAGAAATATTCAGTAATTGAAGGAGGAAGATAGAGCCTAGCCTTTGCTACACTCATCTAACTTCTTCCCTTAAGCTAGTTTTTTATTTTAAAGGTTAAAAGGAGGGTGACGTCCTAGGCCTAGGTTATCTACACCTAGGGTCGTCCATCTTCTAGGGTTTTAGTGATAGGGCCTTGTCTTTACAACACTCTCCCTCATTAAATCCTCTTGTTTTAACCCTCTTCTTATGCTAGCCATTTGCCAAGTTTGACCTAAAAAAGGAGGAAAGAGCACGAGGCCTTGCTTAAGCAACACCAGAGTGAGCCTCTTTCCCCTAGGGTTTTGATTCTAGAGCCCTGCCATTGCAGCACTCTAGAACCCTTCCCTCTCGTCTTTAGCCTGTTACCTCTTCAATTTTGTGTCCTCTCCTTTATTGACTCCATATACCCTTAGGCACTGATCTTAGGCACACAACGTTGAGGTCATAGTGTCCAAAACAAACTCTCAAAACTTTAATTCTTGAAACCCTAACTAACAAAATAACCCTAATTAGGCTGACGTCACAGTTGATTATCTCATCTTGACGCAGCAAATGTTGATAATAAGAAACTAGATGATGATTAAGGGCATTTATTGAGTAAATGGTTGATTGGATATGTTGTTTGTTGCATCATCTCAATAGCTATTGGTGAATTGATATTCTTACATTGCTATAATGACAAAACGTTGAAGTCATTGGTATCTATTGTCTCATTGCTTACATATGAATTGTTGGATAATCACATGAAGTACTAACCCTTTGAGTTATAGTCTGCATATATATACATTGTATTGCTCTTGTCTTGTTCCGAGCAGGTGTTTTCAGTTGGGGAATACACTTCATTTATTGGCTGAGTAGCCAGATTATCTGACCTCGGGTGGTAACCTGTGAGGAGGAAACTTTGGCTTGATTCTTATACTTCAGCCTCTTCAAAACCCCAGGTTTCTAGGGACGTCTCCCTTGGGATAAACTCCCTAAATAGAAATAACCTACCCATTGAGGTGACATTGGGTGGTGAAGGTTCCTATTATGCCAGTTTGGCCTTTATCCTCTAGCCTTTCTTGATCTAGCTACAAATTGTGCGATAACAATGCCAAAATTCATCGAAAGATAGATTGGGGCAAGTAGAACCCATCTCTAAAGTCTGAAGTCTAGATGCCAAGTATTACCCCTCCAAATTGTTGAAACCCTAATCAAGACTGCGCCCTCCTAAAGCCCTGAAGTGCCAAATAATTCAACCATGATGAAAGAAGCCTCCAAAACCCCTGAAACTCTTTAAAAAGGTAGATCAGACTGCCACAAGACCTTGGGAGAAGTCTCAGGGTCAAATATGAGATGTAACCCTCTCAACCTGACAACATATGAATCACAGTTATGCCCTCCTTCTCTCAAAACCATCCCAAAGTTGTAGATAATAATCTGGCTGAAGTAACTCTCCAAAAATGCTCCCAAACTGATGAACAAGGCCCTACAAGAAATACCCAAATGCTAGAATGTCACTAGACCCTGTCACAAGGTTGGATTGAACTCTTCTTCATGAAATGATGTGCCCCTACTGGAAAACCCTTAAGGGTATGGCCCTGCTGCCCTCCTAGATCGATGATGGAACCTATAAAGACTATAGAATGGTGTGGGTGGAGTATTTCATCCCCAAGACCAAGCTTGGAACAAGGTGAGTGGAATATTTCACCATTGAGTTGTTCTCTATGGTTTGTAATCTCGAAACCCTCAAAATTGTGTGCTCAAGGGATCAACAACCAAATGAAATAATATCCAAGATGAGTGAGAGGTGCACCCTAACATCTCCTTTATACTTCCATTCTATTTCTCTATTGAGTTAGTTAACCCCTAGTTTCAACTCCTAACTCAACCTCCAGCATTTTAATTCTTCATTGAGTTACTTTTTACCCTTTTTTACCTTTTTCTAAGTCAACTTCAAAATATAACATTGAGTTAGCTGACCTTTCCCCCTGTTGCATGAGACTATGGTCTAGTGGGGATGATTAGACCACTAAGTCTTTCCAAACCTCTTCATCAAGAGGTGGGGGACATTACAATCTCCCCTGCTAGAAATTGCTTGCCCATAAGCAATTTCGAACTTGTTTCTCGTATCACTTGCTCATTCTCCAACGTGGCATCTTCAGTAGGAAAATCCTTCCATTTGATTAAGTATTCTTTGATGCTTCTCCTATGGAGTTTCTTCTCCCGAACCTCCAATATTTCCTCTAACACCAGTACTAATTGCCCCTCTTCAGCTAGAGGTGGAAGCACCTCAAGTGGGGTGATGTGTTGGTCGATGGCCCTCTTCGGGCATGAAACGTGGAAGACATTGTGTATCCTGCTACCCTGTGGGAGCTCTAGCTCATAAGCCACAACCCCTACCTTGTTGTTGATCTTGTAGGGCCCAAAGAACTGGGGTTGAAGATTTTTTGCTCCACTTCTTTTGATCGAATCTTGTCTGTACGATTGGAGCCTTAGGTAGACCGAGTCACCAACCTAAAAAGTATGCTCTACCCAGTGTTTGTCTACTTGGACCTTCTATTGATTATGTTCCCTCTATAGATGATCTTTCAACTCTTTGAGGATGTCCTGACTCTACTGCACCCAATCCTATACTATCGGGGCTTTGTTATTACCAAAAGCAATCTCTAAAAAAGAGAGTGGGTCATAACTGTAAAATGCCCTGAATGGATTCATGCCTATGGACATGTGATAGTTGGTGTTGTAACAGTATTCCCCCAAGTGTAGCCATCTAACCCATGCCTTATGCTGCACTACTACATAATTCCTAAGGTAGCCTTCCACCCATTTCGGTCTTCCCGTCAGTCTAAGGATGATAACTAGTGCTAGGGGTCAAGGCGTACCAACCATCCTGAATAACTCCTGCCAAAACATGTTCATAAATTGATTGTCCCTGTCACTAACAATGGTTTTGGTGAGACCATGTAGTCTAAATATCTCTCTAAAGAATAATTCGGCCACCTGTGTTGCACTGAAGTCTGTAGAAATGGAGAAGAAGTGTGAAAATTTAGTCAACTTGTCCACCACTATGAAGATACAATCCTTACCCTGTGCTCTCGGCAACCCTGTGATGAAGTCCATGGAGATGCTCTCCCATTTGTGTTTTGGAATGGGTAGAGGTTGTAGCAATCCTGTGGGATGAGTGTGCTCATCCTTGTTTTCCTAAAAAATAGTACACTCCTTGATGTGTTTCATCACATCCTCTTTGAGGCCCTTCCATGAGAACCTTTCCCTTACTTGCATGTATGTCTTGCCAATCCCTTGGTTCCCTACCACCGGTGAGTCATGACATGCCTGTAATATTTTGGCCTTGAACATCAACTCGGGAACCAAGAATATTCGACCCTTGTAATAGATGATGTCATCTATAACTCTGAAGTTATCATCCTGTGTTTTCCCATCCATCACTTGACAAGTGAACTGATTTTTGGAATATTCCATCAAGAGTTGGTCCTTCCAATCAACTGATACATCTGTCATGGCATAAACTGATGGCTTACTGGATAATGCATCTGCAACTATGTTGTTCTTCCCTTTGAAAAACTCAATGTCAAAGTCATAGGCTTGTATCTTGATAACCCACTTTTGTTGCCTCTCATTTAAGTCCTTCTATTCCAAAAAGTACTTAAGGCTGTTTTGATTTGATTTCACCACAAATATAGAACCTACAAAGTATTGCATGAATTTGGCCAAGGCCTGCATGATATCCAACATCTCTTTGTCGTAGATGGTGTAAAGTGATTCAAGACCCCTTAGCTTTCGTCTCTCATAAGAAATATGGTGCTTATTCTGCATAAATACAACCCCAACGCCTTCTCCGAAGGCATCACACTCCAAGGTGAAGGATTGGTCGAAATCTGGTAATGCTAACACAGGGCAAGTGCTCATTAATTTATTCATTATGTCAAATGTGGATTGGGCCTCTTCACTCCATATGAAGGACCCTTTCTTCATTAGATCGGTCAAAGGTGCACAAAGTTGGGAGAACCCTTTGATGAATCTCCTGTAATAGCTGCAAATGCGAAGAAATCCCCTCAAATCTGTAAGGGTTTTAGGTGTGGGCCACTCAATTATGGCTTGAATATTCTCCTGATGTACATGTACCCCTTTAACTCCAATAATGTGTCCCAAGTAGAGGACCTCTGTCATCCGAAATTCACATTTGGACTCCTTGGCATACAAGGATTGGTCCTCCATGATAGTCAAGATCTACTCCACATTCTGAAGGTGTTCCTCCTACGTCTTGTTATAGATTAGAAAGTCATCAAAGAATACAAGAATATGCTTCCTCAACTTTTTGTTGAATACATGGTTCATACATGACTGGAATGTGGCTGGGGCATTGGTTAACCCAAATGGCATCACTAATAACTCATAGTGGTCATAGTGACATCTGAAAGCAATTTTTGGGGTGTGCTCTTCCCTCATTTTGATTTGATGGTAACCAAAATGCAAGTCAATATTGGTGAAGTAAACATCCCCATGGATCTCGTCCAATAGCTCATTAATCCTTGGAATGGGATATCGGTTTTTTATTGTCTTCTTGTTTAATGCCCTAAAGTCAATGCACATGCACATTGTTCTATCCTTATTCTTGACCAGTACCACTGAAGAGGCAAAAGGGCTAGAACTTGGTCTAATGTGACCAATATCGAAGATCTCTTTGATTGCCTTCTCTGTTTCGTCCTTGTACTTATTTGGGTTTCTGTAAGGCATGGTGATGATTGGATTTGCCCCTTCCTCCAACTCAATGATATGCTCAAATCCCCTGTTTAGTGGCACACCTGGTGGGATAGGTCCAAACACCTTACTGTGTCTGTCAATGATCCTTTGGATCTTTGGTGCATAGTGAATCTTCCCCTTCTTGTCCACACGTGTCGAAATCTTGCACTCAGCAGCATACACGATCTCTTCTCTCCTGAAAATGGCCTCCATCTGCTTCATTGTGACTACCTTGGTTGTGTTACTTATCATGCCTTTGAGGACTACCTTTCTTCCACTCTCCTCTATAAAAGAAATGTCCATGGTATTTTATTTGGTGGTGATATGCCCCAACGTACTGAGCCATTGTACTCCTAAGATTATATTTTTGTCGAGGAGATCCATCACATAAACATCCTGGACCAATTCATGCCTACCCAATGTAAGCTTCATCCCTGGAATGTACCTGTCACATAGCATGGTGCATCCTCCTGCTACCTCCACCTTGAATCCTTCAAACTCAATTGTGGGTATATGCCTCCTCTATAGCAATGATGCATCCATAAAGTTGTGAGATGCACCCCCATCAATGAGTACTAACACCCTTTGCCCCTACAACACTCCTCTCATCCTGAAGGAGTTGTACTTGGGTACCCCACTGATGGATGCCAATGTAGCTACCTCCTCTGCTACATTGTCGTGACTTGTGTCCTCCTCCTCTGCAGGTTTGATGATGTTTGCCTGCATGTTCTGGATGTGGTTGAAATCATCATCCTCTTCATTATCTGATGTCACCTCTATGTAATGAACTTGGCCACGGCCCATACACTTGTGGGATGGGTTCCATGGCTCTTTGCATGTGTAGCATAGTTTTTTCCTTCTCATTTCCCTTCTATTATTCTTAACCATCCTACCTCTTCCCCTGTCAAACCCCCTTGGGTCTCTTCCTCCTGGGTTCATTGCAGGTCTTTGGTCTCTACCTCCAGTGTTAAGAGGTGGTATAGGCCCAAATTTTGGTTTTGCAGCTGGCCCTAGATCTCTCGTCCTCCAAATAACATCTTGCAAGTTGGTAGGCTTAAAATCCTTAACCCAACCCTTCAAGGGTTCCATCAAACACTCAGTGAAGAGCATCATGATTCCATATTGTAACATGTCTTGCACCATGACTGCTAGCCTCTGAAACTCCTCAATGTATACCTTTGGTGCTCATGTCTGCCTGAGTTGTGTGAGTTCCCTGAAATGTAGCTCAAGATCCCCCTGGTCAAACCTGTCAATGAGCCTCTGAGTAAACTATGTGTATGCCACTATCTGATTGTGGACCGATGTGGTCAGTCCATGATACCACCAATCGTGAGATTTTCCATCCAAATACATGGTGGAAAACTTGATGGCATCCATCTCCCTCATAGGATTAAGTTGCAGTTAAGTGTCTAGTTTATGTACCCACGCCTGTGCAGTCATTTTAGCTGATCCATCAAAGTAGGGAATCTCCATCTTCCCAACCCTGCACTTAAACTCATAGTTTCTCCTGTGGTATGACCTGGGATTATTTTTTAATTTGATTCCACAGTACTGATCAAGGGTGATCTGCCTCTGAACTGTCATATTCAATGAGTTGTACTCCTTGGAATATTTCTCAAACAATTCATCAAAATCATCTATGTGGTTAAGCTGTGTGGGATCATCTATGAATGTGGGTAAGTATGGTCTAGGAGTAGACCTGCTACCTGTCTATCCTTGTGGTGCTCCCCCACCATGGATTCCCTTAGAATAATGATAGGGAATGTGTTCCTGTTGGTACTTGTTCCCTCCAAGAAATCCACTAGTTTCTTTAATGGCATAAGATTATGGACCTTCCCCTTGTGATTCATTGCCATCAATAGTTCGTCTATCCTTGTTTTGTTTTCATCCACCTTCCTTAAGGTCTATGATATCTTGGCCTACCCCCTACGATTTGCCTCCTAGATTTCTTGTAAGTGGGTGACCAATTTACTCTTTGTCTGGTTTATTACAGAACTCCCGTGCTAAGAATGCCAAGCCCTGTGGCTCACTATCATCACCTGACCCCTCCATATCGGCTTTTGTCTCACGTGTTTGTTTCTTCCTTCAGCCCATATAAATGCCATTGAATTTCTACATGAACTAATCCTCACAGGCTGGGGGGATCAGAGCTCTGATACCACTGTAATTGTTCCCAAGCCAATTTTTTTTGCTTGGAACACTAACTGACCACTGATTTACTTGTTTGTTTGTGTCTATTTGCAGGTTGGCCTCTCAAGTTTCGGCCTTAGGGTTATATTTAGTTATTAAGCATTGATTTTAAGATAAACTGAATGCAAACACAAGATCTAACCAATACACAAGATATGGAACCCAAAAGCATAGATCTGACCTTTATTATTATGAAAAGAAAGAACCTAATACAAAATGGATGCAGATATGGAATAACATCAGATGGATCCAAGATTGAATATATGAGCTGCTACAAAATGTTCCTGCCAATACAAAATAAGCCTCCAAAGGATGAATATATAATGAGGACCAAATATCATAAGAACCAGGGTCACGTCCAACCCTTTGGTTGCTGGCATGTCCTGTTGAATAGATGAGAAGACCAAGATTTCGGCCCAGCTGAAGGATATCTCCAAATGATGCCAAACTCCACCAAAAGATAGATCGAGGCAAGTAGAACCCCTCCCTAAAGTCTAAAGTCCAGATGCCAAGTATTACCCCTCCAAATTGTTGAAACCCTAATTAAGACTGTGCCCTCCTAAAGCCTTGAAGTGCCCAATAATTCAGCCTTGATGAAGGAAGCCTCCAAATCCTCTGAAACTCTCTAGAAAGGTAGAACGAGCTACCACAAGCCCCTGGGAGAAGTTTCAGGGTCAGATCTTAGGTTTAACCCCCTCAACCTGACAATATTTGAATTACAGTTGTGCCCTCCTTCTCTCAAAACCATCCCAAAGCTGTAGATAATAAATTGGCTGAAGTAACTCTCCACAAATGCTCCCAAACTGATGAAGAAGGCCCTGCAAGCAATACCCAAATGTTATAATGTCACTAGACCCTATCACAAGGCTGGATCGAACTCTTCTTCATGAAATGATGCACCCTTGTTGGAAAACCCTAAAGGGTACAACCCTGTTGCCCTCCTGGATTGATGATGGAACCTGTAAAGACTATAGAATGGTGTGGGTGGAGTATTTTATCCCCGAGACCAAGCTTGGAACAAGGTGAGTGGAATCTTTCACCACTGAGTTTTTCTCTAGGGTTTGTAATCTCAAAACCCTCAAAATTGTGTGCTCAAGAGCTCAACAACCAAATGCAATAATATCCAAGATGAGTGAGAGGTGCACCCTAGCCTTTCCTTTATACTTCCATTCTATTTCTTTGTTGATTTAGTTAACCCCTAGGTTCAAATCCTAACTCAACCTCCAGCCTTCTAATTCTTCATTGAGTTACTTTTTACCCTTTTTTACCTTTTTCCAAGTCAACTTCAAAATATAACATTGAGTTAGCTGACCTTTCCCCCTGCTGCATGAGACTATGGTCTAGTGGGGATGACTAGACCACCGAGTCTTTCCAAACCTCTTCATCAAGAGGTGGGGGACATTACAAAGAAACATATTATAAATCTCTTTAAGATTACCAAATCATGTTTTGTTCCCTATATTTCCTACTTGGCAAGAAAGATTATTCATGGATATATTGTAAGAAACCTATGATAAATCTATTGAAGATTACCAATAAGTTGTTCCCTTACCTCATTCTTTTAAAGTTTGATAATGTGCATAAAGTTTTCTTGAAAAAGAATACATAAGATTATTGAAAACTTATTAATCCAGGCATGTTAAATAGCAACATTTATGTATTGAGATTATAGTAAGTAATGCAGACTTACAAAACTCACATTTCTTAAGTAACATATAAGAAGGTGTCTCAAACATCAAAAAAATATTACAAACGTAGCATGACCAATAACTAAGTGCCCATAGAAACCTAATTTAATTTACATGATATTTTTATCATAAATGAAATAGAAAAGTTTATATTGCAATAAAAACACAATATCTATTTCTATAAAAAAAACAACTATAAAATCCTATACTTATTTTCACATTTGTCACTATTTGCTTTTACCCTATCAAAATTATTGAGCTACCATTAATGTAAATTTCTGGATACCATAGTGTAATATTAGGGCACCATCAAATTTAAATCAACCAAATACATAATCTAGATTCAAGATTAAACTATAAAAATTGAAACGAAGACGATGAAAATATTGAAACCTCATACATATAAATTAATCTAAAAAACAACAACTTCACACTTACTAATGGTGAAAATTTATTCCTTTTTATTTGCAAATAGGCTAATATGATTCGTATTCCAAATTTATGTAGTACATTTGAAAATTGAATATGATTTCAAATTTATTTTGTTCCCTTGAAAATAGGCGAATATGATTTCTTATACCATATATGTTGTGGTTATTTATAGAAAAAAAATAATACCTTAAAATGTTATCCTAAAAATTCACCATTTGAGTATATTTTATTTATAAAAATAATGAAAACATATACTCATAAAAATAATGACATATAAAATATATTTCAAATGGAGATAACTAAATAATCTATTGATAATTGTATTTTTTTTAATTTTTTTTTTCTGTTCTCTACATTTGAAAATGGAACAATCCCTTAAATGTAATAGATTGAATTTCTACATGAATAAGTTGAAGTCCATGAATAAAAGCCATGAATCAAATCACTACGATAATGCTTGCTACTATATGGAAAGTCAAAGTGTTTTTAAATTAAACAAAAATTTAGTTGTCAATGTTGTAGTGCACAAACTTTTTCACAATACCAAACAACGTATTTAGGACCTATTATGACTTTTTCACAATACCAAATAGTATATTCACAGGACTTATTAATGACTTTTTCACAATACCAAATATAGTATATTAAAACTTGTAACGATCGTTACCATTGATAATGAAACCTGCCTCCCAAACATTATAATTGGTCATCATTACAAGCGATGAGCATGCAAATAAAGAAGTTAAAATTGAAAACTTTTAAGATTCAATGATTTGTGGTTCCCTCTTATATATCAATATCAAACTCTGTATCATTTAACTTCTATGTGAGATTAGTTGTAAATTAATATATTTAAAAAAGTAAGACTCATTTTTAAATAAAGTTGTGTGGTAGTGTAGTCCCTACCAACGAGGTTAGAAAGAAAATTGTGGAAAATGGGGTCGAATTGTAAATGATGGAAGTGTTCGATGCAAAATGTATATCATGGAAATGTTGTGTGCAAAATGTATATCATGGAACATGGGGCAAAAGTAAATGACGCTTGGCATGTAGAGCACCATTTCTTTTTTGAAGGTATATAACAAACATTTATTTTTTGAAAGTATATAACAAAGTACAAATTTGTTGACAGTGGAAGAATAAATTTGAAAATTTAAATGCATTTGCCATATGGACTGGTTAAAGATAAAACTATATGAAGACATAAAATTAGAAGGAGATGAGAAATATAAAAAATTTAAATGCATTTGTGAACAAGGGGTATAAGTAAATGATGCTTGCAATGTAGAGCACTATTTATTTTGAAATATATAAAAAATTAAAAGTTTGTTACATATAAAAAATTAATTGCATTTGTCATACAGACTGTTGAAAGATAAGAATGTATGAAAACATAAATTTAAAAGGAGATAAGAAAACATTTTTATTTGAAATATGTCAAAAAATAAAAGTTCGTTACATACTACTGGAAATTTTGAAATATACAAAAAAATTAAAGTTTGTTACATATAAATCGGAATTTCAATGTGTTTGTCATGTAGACTAGGATCGGGGCTCCCACGGACCATTAGAGAAATATGTACAAGAAATAGGATTGTAGAAAGAAGATAGAGTGCAATACCTACAAAAAAAATAAATGGAAAGGTATAAGTGTTTGCCTACACATCTGTATTTAAAAAAGTGGAATAATTGGGTTGATAAACAAAGCAGGATGCGATAAGTAGACTTACAGTGAGGGTACATATGAGCCCTTTGGCTATTTTCTTGCGGCTGTCGTTTCAGTGATGTCGCCGACAACTACGGTTTCAATGATGTCGTCGACAACTGCTGGAATCCTGGCAACTGTCTGTTGTCTTTCGTTGATGGCCTGCTTCAATTGCGTTTCATGCCATTCTTCAATGTAGTTTCTCATTGGGGCGACGTTGATCTCATTCTGGATTTTTATGTTGAAAATATCATTTTCTAATTCCTGGAAGTCAATAGAAAGATTACAGAGAGCTTGATGATTTTTCTCATTCTGTACTGAATATTTGACTAGCCAATCGTGGACGTGAGCTTGATCAAATTGAAGGATGTTGTAAAACTTTTCCACAAACAAGGCCTTAAACATAGCAACCTGTTTATCGAACTCTTTCCTGGTTAAGGGCAAGGAGTTTGCGATTAACTTGGGGTCTTGGAAGTTGTTGGTTTTCCCGGCTAAGTCTATATTTGACAGCCTTGTGAATAATTTATCTTTCTTTGATATGGCTTGTTCACATGACTGAACAATGAGATGCAAGTTCTTCACTTTTTCTTTCCAACATGCATTCAATTGACCGATCCGGTTTTTGGATGGAAGATCTTGTTCTCTTCTTTTTGTTTCTATCATATTGTTGACAATGGTGCCAAAAGGAATGACCGTTTAAAAAAAAAAAATTATTCATCTTTTAACTCGGCCTGCAAATGTTCGAGCAAACTATGTTCCTTGGTTCCAAGGGAAGTGATGGTTTGTGATCTTTTCCATGCCTCGGTAACCAGTTCCATTCTTTTTTTTATATTATTCTCCACATATCCTTTACAGGATGCAAGCAGGGTGGAGGATTCTTTTGCATTGGCTCTAGGGGTGGCAGGCATGGATATTGCCAAAGGATCGACAAGAAATGGCATAGGAATGAAAGTATTTTCCAATTCCTTGACCCAGTCCTTCAGTCTAGCATTCTCGATCTCGATGCCTCCAATGGAATCATGAAGTGATTCTCCTCTCGCGGTGTGAAGTTGACAGATTTGGGACAGCCACATGTTGGCAAGGTCATCCTCTGAACGAAATTTTCCTTTCTTATTTTTAACATATTTTTTCTCAATTATCAATTTTTTGGACTGGGTATAAAAAAAAACGCTCTAAAACATGAAGGATTCATCTTTGTCAAAAAATTTGGTAATGGATATGTCCATTAGACGACTATGGTGAATGGCATCTTTGGGCTGATCAAGGAAGCAGATCATGCTATCTAGAACAGTGTCAAGTTCCATGTTCTCACTCTGAATTTTCGGCTTTTCTGCCTACCCCACATTTTTTTTCTCTTCTTCTCTACTTGAATCTTGTGAGAACTATCAATTTTAGAGTGAGGAGGGTCATTATCTCCTCCTCCGTTTGAAGAACTCTGAGTTTCTTTGTTGTTGTGGTGGACCGTTGGAGCGATGCTCCAGGATGTCATACTTTTTGGAGTGTTATTTGTCGATCGAACACTCTTGTCACTGGGGCCTTTCCCCTATTGTGTGTACAATTTAGTGCAGCTTTGCACTATGTCTACATCATTGGCATCATAGGCAGGACCATTTCCACCACTATCTCTATTTTTGGGCAGGTGTTTATTTAAAAAACAATCGTCGAGGCCAAGTGTTTGTAAATGTTGTCGAAAAATATTATAGGGGTCGAACCCTCTTATGATTTCAGCATATCTCAGGTTGGAGATGCTAGAATGTGTCGTGAATTCATCAATTTTGTTGACATTTTTCAACATGAACTCACCTACTTTCCAAGGCAGAGGAATGAACTATTTTTTTTTCTTCATTTTCAATAGATGGAACCAGTAGCTGTATTTTCATGCTACTTATGCAACAAACATTCTGGCCATAATGTGACATGGAAGGAGAGCAGGTTGTTCCATGGAGCCAACAATTCTTATGACAGTGTAATTATCCAAATGTTCAAGTGTCCCCTTCTTATCCAAAAAACTGGTTGCATGTTTAGATATGCGAGGAGCATCTTCTCCTAATAATAAAACTTTGAAAGTAGACACGAAGCCATTAAGAACCTCATAAAAACAGTGGGAAGCCTTGTGCTTCCACAAGGCCTAGTACCAAAACGTTACTGGGTGAAATTCACAGTTGACATTCTTGGACAAAGACAGTTGTGGAAACCAACAAGAATGTGCTATTGCAAAAACTAAATAGGACGACATATAAAATTTCTTTTCCCTTTTGAAGCTTGACAATTGGGAACAGATTTCATGGGAAATTAACCTACCCCCCAATAAAAAATGTCTTGTTCATTGACTGTGAAATACAAAATATAAAGGGTCATCTAGGAAATAGTTGTTGTGGACTCATGTCCTGTTATTCTTGTAAACAACCAGGAAATTTTGTGAAATGGATATCTAAATGAACTAACCTGGAAGCTTGTAATATCTTCAGGAACTAGAAGCAGATTTTCCAAAAAATGGGGCAAGAGGTCCAACTCGTTATTATGCTTTGCTAGGAGTTGTTTGCAATCTTCTCCTCTGAACGTCAATGTTGGCTCTGGCAATCTTAGCATCTAGCAGAAGACTTGAGGTGACAAAGAAACATAAGAGCAGTCCTGCAGTGGAATAATTCTTTTTTTCTGAAATAAATATATTGCTGCACCAAGAGACCATGTCCTTATAGTCAAAAAACTCAGGAACACAGCCTGCATGAGCAATCCCAGAGGTCCAAATTACTTGGTTCTCTGCGGCAGAGGTTGAGTAATAAGAATATTCCCTGGACCACTAGAATTTTTGGTCCTCACGCCCGAGGATGTTCACTGTATCTCCACATAAATGTTGTCGAGTTGATGCCATAGGTTTATGAGAACATTGATTTGCTCCAGATGATGGTTTAAATGAACAATTAGAGCCGATAATTTAACTCTTAGCTAAATCTTGGTTAAATTCTTATGAATGGGAAAGCTCCTCGACCCTTTCATTGATTAATGATGAATTGTTAGTAGTAAAGCTTACTTATTGCATATTTATAAATCCGAAGGTGGCGGGTACGAAAAAGAGAAATTAAGGATTGGAGGTTTCGTGAACGTGCGAAGGCCACGACGTGCGAACATAATTTCATGATTTTTAAATCAACACTCGGAAGGGATAATATAACCCCCCCACAAATATTGGTTTAATGTGCATCAATGGGAGATCTCCTCGAGCCTTTCTCCCATCAATGACAATCTATACAGTTCCTACATGATAACCTGTTAGAATTAAATGCCAGTAATTTCATATTTAGAAACAATATATATATATATATATATATATATATATATATATATATATATATATATATATATATATATATATATATATNGTTCCTACATGATAACCTGTTAGAATTAAATGCCAGTAATTTCATATTTAGAAACAATATATATATATATATATATATATATATATATATATATATATATAACTTTCTTTTTTTCTTTTATTATAGACAAGTGTGAAGGTCATGGAGACAACGAAGAGCAAGGAAAGAATGGCAATCTCTGAAAAGAGGTAAGACAAGATTCAAAAAAGGGTTATGGGAATACTTAGGACAGACGAGTGTTGCACGGTCAAATTTTATGTATCGGAATTTTTGAGTGAAAAATGTGTAAAACGAAAGAGATGATGATGGGGCAATTTAGCGGTCGATTCATATATTTGCGGAATTCTAGCAAAGTCGGAATTTTTGAGTGAAAAATGTGTAAAACGAAAGAGATGATGATGGGGCAATTCAACGACCGATTTGTATATTTGCAGAATTCCAACAAAGTGGCTAAGTATGGAATAGGGAAATCGCTAATTGCATGCCTCTAAATAAGATCTTATATATAATTGGCAATTGCTAATTGAAAAGGGGCTCAAGCACAGGAAACAACGACTAGGAAATGAATATTTCTTCAACCTGCCAAACCAACGATCTACCAAAGAAATTCAAAGAAATGACAAAGTATGGAAAGTGGACAGACATGCTTCAAAATGGGGTGACAATATTTCCACAAAAGATGCGAGGACCCGATGGTTAAATTGTGTTTCTCGGAAGTTTTCAGTGCAAAATTTATACCATGGAAGAGGGCATGATAGGTGGACCGTAATACGGAAGAGGGTACGATCTGAGTCCGGTTTCAAATTTATATATCGCAGAAGTGACGGTATTGTTCGCAAACCATGGAACAACAGAAGTCCAATCTAGAGCCCGCCTACTGGGAATTCGTGGTAGGAGAAGTTTATGGGTATGGAATGGGGAAGCAATTGGTTGTTGTCGCGATAAAAGAGCACGAGTGCAAGTGTGAACCTACAACACCACCCACATGCGCAACCATACATTTTCAAAAAAATGAATAAGTGACAAAAAAGATAAAGTTCAGGGAAAAGAGAAATGGAATAGAATTGCGAAGTTGGCGGGAACAGAAAAGAGCGACCAAGAATACGATCTGTGAGTTTACTTGGTTCTTTCTTGTATGCTTCATCTGTCAATTTGTATATCACGAAACTGCAAGGCATTTTATTAGCCAGCCAACCCACAATTTCGACTGTCAATTTGTATAGTGTAGAATTGTGGTTGTTGTTTGCAGGACACAGAACTATAGAGGAAATGATTTTCCCTTTAATATAGCTTCTATGGGGAAAATGTGGTATGGCTCGTTTTATCACTTTTCCATCCGTAAACAAAGGCAATCTTGAGCCTTCCAGCCCTGGAGCCTGTCTGTCAATTTGTATATCGTGGAGCTTCGAATGTTGTTTGAAGGTCACAAAAAATAGAAGTGCAATGTTGACCTATTCATCGCGCAAGTTTGCTTGTCAATTTGTATATCGCAGAACTCTAGGTGCTAGTTGCAGGACACAGAACAATAGAGGGTCAATTTAAAGAAACGGGTAGCACTCGTTCGAAACACGTCAATCCACCAAGCCGCCCAATAAGGCATTTTCGAAAAAAAAAACGATTAAGTAACCAGGAAGAGAATTACATGGAATAAAAGAGTGGGAAAATAGAAAAGCGGAAGGCAGTTTTCGTAAGCGCGAATTGGTTTCAAAGAAGCCATGTTGTTGCAAAACCATCATTTTCTACTAATTGTCAACAAATGCATTGTTGAAGATTAAATGTTATTGCAACATGTGCATGTAAGTATGTTCTTGATACATTCTTTCATGACTGTAACATATTAAGTTAACTACTAAACTTCATTTTCTACTAATTTCCAACAAATGCTTTGTTGAAGATTATATTTTATTGGAACGTGTGGGTGTAACTGTGTTCTTGATACATTCTTCCATGACTGCAACATATTAAATTAAGTATTAAACTTCTTGCATTATGGGTTGTTAGCATTAAAAATTAATAATTGCATGTATAGAAATAAGAATAACGATTTTGCTGCAAGATTGTACATTGGTATTGCTATGTTCTATCTGCATTACGAATAGAATTGAACATTGGTTTGAAACTATGTAATCCATTTTTTGTTTACATAAGAGGTTGGTGGATTGACACAGTACATTTTCATATAATTGTTAGATGTTCCATCTTAGAAAAAATAACCTAAGTAAACACAATATCCAAGAAGTACGAGAGCACTGAACCATGCTAATGAGAACATGTGTTAAATCCAGAAAAGAAGCAACAACAAAGAGTCCAAGGCAATTATTTTTTAATAGCAAATCCATTTAAGAAAATAAAAAAAACACCGAGTATTGTACATCTATCCTTAGAAATTTGACCCAGATCTTCGGGCCAAAACATTGAACGTATCTGCGACAAGCACAGGCACGAGATCCAAAGTATGCAATATCCTCACAATTTTCTCCTCGATGAATCATCCAGTGTTGAAATTGATAGTTTTCATAAGCTTCCCATGAGGAAGAAGATGAAAAACATTGTAGGGAAAATGGAATAGCCCTTAGTTGAAACCACCTCTGCATAGTTGAAAAAAATTCAGGAGAACAGGTTGCAGGTGCAATTTCAGAGGTCCAAATTAGTCCATTCTGGGTGGAAGGAGATGACTAGTACAAAAATTCCTTGCAGCAGTGAGAGTTTTGAACCTGATTCTTGAAGATGTTAATTTTATATCCAGAGAACAAGACATTAGTCCCACAAGTGAATTATTTTTTGGCTTGAAATATATCTCTGGGAGCATCAACAGATCATTACTTTACAGTGAAACTCTTCCCCCCAGAACAAACTAATTTGGAACTATGGAATTCCTATTTTTGCGCTGCAAAGCGGCTATTGTGTTTATCGTCGGTTTCTTTTCTAAAACTCCTTTTGGTGTTGTCAGGACCGCCATCACTGAGCCAGGAAGTTTCGTCTGTTATGGTTGATTTCAATTTGGGTGCAGTAGTGGGAAGAGTCTTTGCATTGCCATCATCTATTGTTGTATCATCGCCCATCATATCATCTTCTTCCAGCTCAAAATTCATGACATCAACCTCTGCGCCAGCCATGAATGCAACTGGGCAGGTTCTCTGAGCAGGTAGGGTTGCCTTGGAATTCTTTGGCTTGAAATATATCTCTCGGTGTACCAAGGGACCATCTCCTTTTTTGCTTCTGGGCGGAGGGAGATGAGTAGTAAGAATATTCCCTGGAATAGTGGAACCTCTGGCCATTATGCCCCAATGTGTTTACTGTATCTGGAGAGAACTGTCACCACAACTTAACAAGAATTTTCATTTGCTCGAGATGGTGTTTGAAATAAAAATTGGGGAGGGATAATATAACCCTCCACAAATTATGGTTTAATGTGTATCAATGGAATATCTCCTCGAGCCTTTTGTTGATCAATGACAATATCCAGGTTTTGTGCAGAATGAGTTGTCACCATCACAACTCACTAATTGCATAATTAGAAAAAAGTGTGAAGGTGGCGGTGACGGTGAAGAGAGATTAAGAATTAGAAATTTATTAAAAATGCCAACACGTTGGCGCACAAAAAACATATTGCATCATGTTTGAAATGAATACTTGGAAAGGATAACATACTTGCGCGCAAATCTTATTTTAATTCGTAGTAATGACAAATCTTCTCTAGACTTCTGGACATTAATGACAATCTTAATGGTTCCTGCAAGATGAACTAATAGCATTAAAGATTAATTATTGCATATCTGGAAACAAGTACGAAGGTAGCGGTGATGGCGAATTGTGGCGAGGCACTGGCCAAACCGCGAAACCGATTCCAAGAAATACCTAAGTATGGAAAGCGGTCGGGTGGGTTACAAAATAAGAAGGGAAGAAGATATACCCAGGAGACGTGAAGGGATGATGGTCATATTTCATCTCAGTGACAGATATCGGCCGTCAATTTGTATGTCGTGGAATTTCGGCTGCTGTTTGTGAGTAGGGGAACAACGGAAGCGCAATGGCGAGAGGGAAATTTGTATATTGTTGAACCTAGGGTTTTGTATATAAAAGCAAGAGACATTTGTAAAAGGACCAAGTAAACAGAAAGCAAAATCATACGAGATGAAGGGGGGTTTGTTTGCAAATCTGTAAATCGTGGAAGTCTGGGTTCTAGTTGCAGGGGGGAAAATAATGGAAACACAATGTTAAACCCACCTATGTAGGAACCCGCATTTCAAAAAGGAAAAGAAGAGAGAAAAGATAAAATAGAAATTTTCCGAAAAAAGAGTAATACACACTAAATATGTACTATAAAGTATGAACATGAGATGTTATAGAGCATGTACGGATTCCACATTCCATACTTAGGAACTTTTTGGATCGCAGGTTCTCGGACTGATGAGCTCTAAATGGGGCATCCATTGTTCCGTGGCCTACAGATAGTATTCAGAATTCCACGATATACAAATTGGTCAGCGAACCTGCGGGGTACTCGGGCATTGCATTGTTCCTGCATTCCATACTTAAGCCAATCTTTGGATCGCAGGTACTCGGGCTGGCGGGATCAAAACTGGGCCTCTATTGTTTTGTTAGCTACAAATAACACCCAAGAGTTCTGCAATATACAAATTGAGAGGCAGACTTGCGGGATGGCTCGCTCAACATTGCATTTCTATTCTTCTGTGTCGTTCAAACAACACTCAGAATTCCACCATATACAAATTCAAAGATGGACTCCAAGGCTGGCGGGCCCAACCTTGTGATTGTTTACGGATGGTGATCCCTATGAACTATGTAACACTACCAAAAGACATTAGTTTCAAAACTAAAGTATTAATATTAAATATTAATATTGTACAATTTAATTACATAAAATTATAAAAGGATGTGAAATATCTTATTTCAAAGAAAAACCCTTGCATTCGAAAACTTGCGTTCCAAATTTTTTTTATAATATGAAACGAGCAAGAGGTCGATCGGGTTGCTGATATAAAAATGGGTGGAAATCTAAACACGTGTATCTGTCAAGTTCCACACCTACAAAATTTCGCAAGAAACGAGTTATACATACCAAGTATGTACTTTTATAAAGTATGGGCATGAGATTTTATAGAGCATGTACGCAACCCTCATTCCATACTTGATCACTTTTTGGATCGTGGGTTCTCAGGCTAGATCACGGGTTCTCGGGATAGCCGGCTCAAAATTGGGCCTTTGTTGTTCTGTGCCTTACAAATAGCACCCACAGTTCCGTGATATACAAATTGACAAGCATATTTGCGTACTATTTCAATTTTAAGGGCCTCGTGTTGCTGTAATAGCATAATTGGACTTGGGCTAGTTTATATTTGTTTCTTACAATATCAAATGGAGAAGCGGTCGGTCGGGCTAGTCATCTAAAGGTAATTGAAACCTGAAGTCGTGAATCCGCCAACTTCCACAGGTAGAAGTTTTCCGAAAAACGAGTAATACATACTAAGTATGAACTCTTAGAAGGTATGGACATGAGGTTTTTATAGAGCTTGTATGGATCCCGCATTTCATACTTGACCACTTTTTCAATTGAGGGTTCTCAATCTGGTGGGCTCAAAGCTAGGCCTCTATTGCTCTGTATCCTACATATAGCACCTAGAGTCCCGCGATATACAAATTGACAGTCAAAGCTGTGGACTGGGTCTTTCAACATTGCAGTTCTATTGTTTTGTGTCTTCTAAACAACATTCGGAGGAAACAAGTAATACATAGTAAAGATCTACTTCTAAAAACTATGGACATGAGATTTTATAGAGCATGTGCAGATCCCTAATTCCATACTTAGACACTATTTGGATGGCGGATTCTCAGGCTGACGGGTTCAAAATTGGGCCTATGTTGTTCTGTGCATCCACATTTCCGCGATATACAAATTCACAAGCGGACTTGCCAACCATTTGAATTTTAAGGTCCTCGTGTTCATGTCATAGCACAATTGGAATTGGGTCAGTTTATATTCTTTTATTACAATATCAAACAAAGAAGCGGTCGATCAGGTTGGTGATATAAAAGTAAGTGAAATCTGAAGTCGTGAATCCACCAACTTTCGCATCTAGAAGTTTTCCAAAAAATGAGTAATACATACTAAGTATGTACTCTTATAAACTATGTACATGAAATTTTTATAGAGCATGAACGAATCCGCCATTCCATACTTAGCCACTTTTTGGATCGCAGCTTCTCAGGCTAGCAGGATGAAAATTGGGCCTCTATTGTTCTGCGCTCTATAAAAAGCACCCACATTTTCGTGATATAGAAATTGACAAGCGAACCTGCGGGCTGGCTGGATCAACATTGCACTTCCATTGTTCTGTGTCCTCCAAATAGCACTCAGAGTTCCACGATATACAAATTGGCAGATGGACTCGAGGACTGGCGGGTTCAAGTTTGCTATTTTTTACGGATGGTAATCCCTATCAACTATCTAACATATCTAAAAAAAATATTTTCAATACTAAATTATTAATATTAAATATTGATATTGTAGAATTTAATTAGACACGAAAGTTTGTACAATTTGGTCGGGAAAGTGATATAAAATTTTTCTGACAAACGAGCAATACATAGTAAACATGTACTTTTATAAAGTATGGATATGAGATTTTATAGAGCATATGCGGATCCCTCATTCCATACTCAGGCACTTTTTGGATCGTGGGTTCTCGGCCTGGCAGGCTCAAAATTGAGCCTCTATTGTTCTGTGTCCTACAAATAGCACCCAAACTTCTGCGATATACAAATTGACAGGTGGACTTGCGGGCTAGTTGGCTCAACATTGCACTTCTATTGTCCCGTGTCCTCCAAACAACACTCGAAGTTCCAGGACATACAAATCGACAGGACCCCACAATTGGCGGATTCAAGATTGCAATTTTTTTATGGATGGTCATCCTATCTAAATTTATCTAAAAACGTTATTTTCAAATACTAAATTATTAATATTAAATATTGATATTGTACAATTGAATTATTAAAGGATGTTAAATCGCTTATTTTAAAAAAAATGAAGGAAATAATTTTATTTTTTTAAAAGTCTATCATCGCAAGCATAACAAGGACCAATTTGAATTTTAAGGGCCTCTTGTTCATATGATAGAACAATTTCACTCCACACAGTATATATTTGTTCATTTCAAATTATTACAGGACATTAATTTTACCGAGTTCATCGATTAAGCAAAAATGCCAAAACAACGACCAATTTGAATTTTAAGGGCCTCTTGTTGATATGATAGCACAATTGCACTTCGCACAATATATATTCGTTGATTTCAAATTATTTCAAGACAATAATTTTACCAAGTTCATCAATCAACGTAATCTGCTAAAATAAGCCACATACTACATTTTTGTCACAACACCATAGAATTTTTTAGGCGGATCTGTGGGCCAGCTGGCTAAAAAATTCAATTATATTGTTTTGTGTCCTCCAAACAACAGTTGGAGTTCCAAACTTCAAACATGTCGCAAGCAAGTTCCCAGAAGGTTACATAGAGTAGGACCCATCGACCTTTGCACCAAACGATTTGATATACAAAAAAAAGACGTCGCCGCATTCGTTTTCTCTTGCATCTAGTATATGTCCCAGTAGAAAATAACTGGGGCCATGGGATATATGGGGTTTTCTGCCATGCTTCCCATTTTTTGGACTGAACAATCTTATGCACGTGAAATCCCAACTAGCCAAGTATGACGAACATTCATCTGAATGTTGAAGAAATATTGCAGAGACACATGAGGTATTTTTGTTTCTTGCTTGTTATCCCCAATATCTAGGGATAACTAGGAGATCATATTTCGAGGCCCACGGGTCCTAGACATGAGGTACCGAGAGCAGGATTGACCTGAGCATGGCCCTGGAGGGCCCATCCTTCTTCTTCTTCGCCAGATTTGTCCTGCCAGCAGCAGCGGCTTCCATCACCATCGGCTTGGACTTGCATCGGAGAGGACTCTTGCTCCATGAGGTAATTGGTCCAAGGTATCATGGTATGTGTCATGTTTGATCGTTATAACCTTCTTATATATGCA
The DNA here is from genome assembly GCA_009831015.1 of Picea engelmannii. Classification (NCBI taxonomy): domain Eukaryota; kingdom Viridiplantae; phylum Streptophyta; class Pinopsida; order Pinales; family Pinaceae; genus Picea; species Picea engelmannii. Next base: position 599,202 of record ML789307.1, read on the forward strand.
TTAGGTTCCTTTCA
>ML789307.1:608342-618940 GCA_009831015.1 Picea engelmannii
TTTAATGCGTTGTGATAATTCAAGAATTGATTTTATACATTGAATTCTATATCATTTCCGGTGTTATTGAGAAGTAATAAACCATAGTCATTTTTATTTTTTTGCAATCATTGACTTCGTCAATAATTACTACTATATGTGCTCATATATATAATAAAGATAGTCATCAGTTTATGAAGTATTGACCCCTGTTGCACGTTTTAGTTTTATTGTTGCCTTGTCTCGCAAACAGGTGCCTACTCTGTGGTTCATCTTCTCTTTGACTATCTTCTTGGCGGTAATCTGTGAAGGGAAAACCTACTTTAACCTTTGAGCCTTAATCCCTTGACCCTTTTCCTTTCAACACCCCAGATTACCTAGGGACGTCTCCCTTGGGTTTAGCCACCCTAAATAGAAAGAGCTCCCCATCGAGGTGACAGTGGGTGGGGAAGCTCCTGTTACGCCAGTTTGATCCTTACTTTTCAAGCTACCTGACCTAGACTACAAACTGAGCGATAACATTGCCAAAGTTTGATATTTTTTTTCCCTTCTTCAGCCGATATGAAAAATTGCATTGTCCTCATTTAAGGTGAATTTGTTCTGTATCTGAAGCTCCCACAACATGTAGGCATTGCTTGCCTTTTTCTGTAGATGCGTTTCATACGACAACTCTGCCAACTTAGGAAGCACATTTTGTAACAGAGGTTTCCTAACCGTACAATGCACGATTGTGTTGCCCACGGTTTGGATGACACCATTGATGCAATGTCCATATATATATGGACATTTTTCACCACATCGAAGACAATCAATTGTATCATCACTTATCAAAGCAGAGGCAGAAGCAGGAGAGTTGCATTTTGCACATATAGGTTCAAAGGGGGTCGAGTACACATTGGCTGCAACTAAAACACCTTCAACCTGGAAATGCGAGCATAGGAATCAATACATTGAACAATATAATACAAACTGCACCCCTCCCCCTCCCCTTAAATAAATAAATAAACAGGCTGCAGAAATTTGTTGAAGGTTATTTCTATAAGAAAAGTGAGGATGATTTTGTGGATGTATACGCACAACAGTTGTAGAGCTAGATAGTTTCTTCGGATCCTCTATTATATCTGCTTGCAACTCTATTACAAACATTGTCTGGGTTGTCCGAAAGATCCTTTCTCTAACATCCATTTTCTTTGTTATATTTTTTAACAGCATAAGTGGAATCTACCCTTTATGCAATTGTTGTTCCATTGACGAAAACAAATTTGAATACGTATTGAACAATTGCAACTGCAACATGGAACAGTGCAATATTTGTGTAACTTACCCGATATGCATGCACATGTGAAAGTAAAGGACAAAACTGAATATGAAAAGTGGTACCATTGCCTTGTCGTTGTCTGACTCTCCATCCTTTATATGGAGAATGTGTTGCGAGCCAAGTTTTCTCTCCAATGTGACAGTTGCGCCAATCGTTCTGATTGTGTAAATATCAGTGCTCTGTGCAAGCTGGTTGATAGTCAAGTCTGGGATGAAACGATATTCTGAACAAACAACATAAATTTTTTCCACAATGTTTTTTTCGTTGAGCAAAATAATTTGATTGCAATCACCACGGTCATATATTGTTTTGGGCAATATATTAAAATTTGTAATGGATATCCCATTACCTAACAATATCTTTTCTGCATGTTTCTAGACAAGTTGTGGAGGAACAGTCAATGTCACTGTCATCATGGCCTCCTTGTCTATCATGTCAGCACACATAATGGATCTACTTTTGTTTTCCTTGTCCAAGTAGGTTCTATAAATGACCATTATGTCCCCAACAAACACTTGTCCAGTTTAGCGGCTATTCAAGCCCTCTATTGATAGTACTTTTGATGTTACAACTCTAGACCTGGTGACAATTTTTGAACAGGAAAACTAAAGTGAATGGTAGTGTTCATATATATATATATATATATATATATATATATATATATATATATATATATATATATATATATATATATATATATATATATATATATATATATATATATATATATATATTTCTGTATTCTTCTTTCACTAGCATAAATCTACAAGTACACCCATATCTTTGATGAACTATGGAGCCAGAGTTTTGCAACCACACCTCTTAGTCTGCGGAACATTCAACACGTTCGACGTCTCGCTTGTACTTGTTGATACTTCTTGCGAGCTGCAAACCATGTATTGCAGATGACATCAACATATCCACCATGCCATAGATGAATATATACCTGAGGATATTTTTTTAGTAAACATTGTAAGAGCAGAGCATATGCATATTTACCTTTGGCCTTGTCGGTCTGCTAATGTCTGGGATGAATGACTGCTCATGCCCATGTCACTAGTCCAACTTTTTCTGATGCAAGCATGTGAAGATGAACATCGGGACTAAACAAGCATATTCATTTTATATTGTCCATCACAAGGACTCAATGAACAAGCAATATGTACATACAATAAAACAGACTCAACGAATAGTCTAGAATATAGGCAGAAATATGAACCTTTTCGCTTCTCCATCCATGGCTGTAAATGTGTAATTTTTTTTTCCCTGCCCAAAAGATATTACAAGCCACAAAATATGACGCAATTGCATGGTCGTAGCTAAACGATTTCTGGTTTTCCATGGAAAATTATTCAGATATGCTTCCACCAATGGAAATACATGTTATTTATCCTCTACACAGACTATTGTGCCCACGATACAAGTTTTTGGTTTTCCATGGCAAACTACCCAGACACGCTTCCAAACATCCAAATTTAATCTTGCAGAATCTTTGTTGTACATATCATACCTCAAGCACAACACAAATTGTATCGTGCGCACAATAGTCTGTGTAGAGGAGAAAGAACATGTAATGTCAGATCGACACATCTGACCATACATGGTCTATAAATGTAGCCTGCATATGCTTTGTTCTAACAAAAAAACAACGGATATTGCAATTTCACATGTAATCCTCGAAAAATTTTGCATGCAACTATTTTCTTTCATACCAGCACTGAAGCACCAGAAAAATCTCACGGAATAATAGATATCGACCTCAACAGACAAGGAAAATAACACAATTGCATGTTGACTCCTCGGTGCAGGGGATGAACACCATAAAGCGCCTGAAAAGACAATAATAATCCAAAAAAAAAGAAAAAAGAAAAACTCTAATCACTGCCATTGGACCCCAACCCTGCAAGGCCGAATCAAACAAAATAAAACAACAAGCACCAGACAACGATAAAGCACGAACAGGTCGAACTGCACCCCCAGGGCCCCAAAGCATAAACATGAGCCAAACAAACAGAACCAACAACCCACGAACCAACGAACCAATAAGAACCATCGAGCCAATAAACAACATAAGTATCTCCAATGATTACGAAACTGCATCCCAAGCACAGAAGGAATCGAAAACATACGAGGACCATGCCAGTACAAATAAGAAAACATTCTTACTTGTATACTGCAAACACTGAACAGAAAACAAGGAATAGAAAATGAAACTATGGCATCAAAACTTACTCTGAAACGCTGAAATGCAGAAGTGCAGGTCGACTTGCCAACGAAACAACAATAAGCAGCAACCGAGAAACTAACGAAGAAGAAGCACTCACCGAACCAGTAAAAAATGTATGTAGCTTCAACGATAATGAAATTGCATTGCAAAGGTAGAAGAAGGATGAAGCATACAATGGTTGTTGAACTGGCAGTGGACAACCAAGACTGTGCAAATTCACTATAACTATATGGAAAATTTCGAGGAAAAATGTACTATGAGAAGCATATTTACATAAACATTTAAGGCTGTCAGACTATCTAAGGACCTCGTGATATGAAAACATTTAAGCTGTCAAGCCTATTGGAGGACGTCGCCTCATGTAAACATTTAAGTTATCAGGCCTATTGAGGCATCTCGAAAAAAGTGTCAATACATTTCAACAAAAATACATCCGCCAAGGACGTTATAAACTTTGGAATTCGCAATCACTATAAAGCTTAGATATCAAAACATTTCAATATGCTTACTACATATCAAAACTTAGGAATATATTCAGCTAGTAGAAAATGCTAATACAAACATTCGAACTAATGCTAGCATTAATCCACCTTCAAGCAATATACAGGAAAAATATATGATTCAAAAAGATTGTATACGAGAAAAAGTTTGGATATGTTGCCATATAAAACATTGGGAATAGCAAAGACGGCAATAACACCTCCAATCTCTTATCCAATCAGATCAGTACATATATGGTACTTTTTATTATATAAAAATATATGTTTTTAATTCCCTAGCTTCAACAATAGATATTATGCAAATATTTCTAGTCAAAGGACAAATTAATATGTAGTCAACGACTTATCGATCACTATAGTCCTTCTATGCCTACGACATGAACTAACAAATATGATGAACATTTCAATGTTGTTTAAAGCATGGAAACATAGGGTACATGACAATGTACATCATTAAAGAAAAATGAAGACAAACATTTCATTGGATTAAAAGATTTAAACATAAATTTTATTAAAACACAAATTACAATAAAACAAACTATGTAGTTTGGAACTTAAATTTTATTAAAACATATTGAAATGTTTATTATTAAGTAAAAGTAAAAACATAAGGAAAACGTCTTGGATTATAAGATTTAAACATAAATTTTATTACAACACAAATTACAATAAAACAATTTTACAGTTTGGAAATTAAATTTTATTAAAACATGAACTGTATTGAAATGTTTATTATTAAGTAAAAGTAAAAACATAAGGAAAACGTTTCAATTGGAATTGGATTGAAAGCTTGGAGTCCTGAATTGTAATAAACTATATTGAAACCTACATTTATTGTTTTCCGCTGGATTGAAAACTTGAAAACATAAATTATATTAAAATTTGTATCATAAAAAAGTTATTATGTATCAATTATTTTTTATTCATCATTTTGTTATATATATATATATATATATATATATATATATATATATATATATATAAAGAGGTTATGGTCAAGTTAGACATTAAAATGGTGTATAAGATCTCCTTGTTTATAGGACAAGAGACCTCTCTATCCACTTATTTAATTAATAAAGTTTACAAAGGTATACATACCCTACTCCTTTTAGATTTGAACTTGTGACCTTTTAGGAGGAAACACATGTTCTTAACCATTAGACTCACTATATATATAAACTTATTTTTAATAAAAATATTTGAATTTATTTTTTAAGAAGTGGAGATTTATATAACTTTTAAATTTTAAATTTTAAATGTAGATATTATTTCTTAAAAAATAATTAAGAAATAGATATTTATTTAACTTTTAAGTCTTGTTGAATTTTAAATTTTAAATGTAGACATTGTTTCTTAAAAAAAATTTAAGAAATGGATATTTACCTAACTTTTAAGTCTTATTGAATAAGAAAGTGGAAATAATGATATTAATGTTAAAATTTTCAAGAAAAAAGATAATAACACTTATCTTAAATTTATCAAGAAAATGGAGATTTACATGTATGACCTTTAAATTCTTTTATTTTTAATTTTAATTTTTTTTCATTTATTGGATAAGAAAGTGGAGATAACAACACTAATGTTAAAAGTACATTGAACCTACATTGCACACACATAATAGATACTAACATATCCCCATTCCTGGTATAATGGAATGTTGAAGGAAAATTGAGGTAAGGGTATTTTTAATGTTATTGGTATGTTAAAAGTACATTGAACCTACATTGCACACACATAATAGATACTAACATATCCTCATATCCTCACTCCTGGTATAATGGAATGTGGAAGGAAAATTGAGGTAAGGGTATTTTTAATGTTATTGGTTGGTTGTTAGGAATAAATAGTTTTTCTCTATGTATTTGTGAAGTAGTCATTAAACTTATATTTATTATAACAACTTTTCTGCATTCAAATGATCCACCTCATTGTTATCTATGTCTCACCTCATTTCTTTTTGTTGTCTTTGTGTTTTCATGTGACCTGAAAGAGTAAATAGATTGGGCATTTGGCATCTCCATGTGACCTAAAAGAATAAATAGATTGAGAATTTTGAGTCGATTACCTTGTGGTGTGGATGAGTATTGGATTTGGAAATCCATGCATCTAGTTCATTGACCTTGTCACCACCTTATCTAACATGTCTTCATGGCTAATTAACTTGGCTACATGTTTGTCGAGCTATAGCCATACAAATCATGTGAGTGAGCGCATGTCGGACAAATTTCTATGTTTGCTAGTGGTGCATTTATATATTGGCAATGTATTCTTGGAGGTGGTGGCCAAATTTTATCTGATTTTATCAGATCATAAATAAAGAATAGATTGGATCTTCTTAGAGGCACATGTAATTAGTAGGGAAGATGACAAAAATGGTTTAATGGACAAGGATAGGTGGATTAACATTGTTTTGTCTGGGAGGAATTGAAAAACAACTTGTTATGGATGATAGGTTTCATAAGTACCTTGGTAGGGAATTTGTGCCATAAAACACACCTTCAACAAGAAATTTTTTATGCATAAGGAATTTTGATAGTTTCGAATAATGAAGCTCAAGCTCAAGCTCAAGCTTTCCTCAAAGGCATTTTAAATCTTGAATCTCAAGGTGAAAAGGATATAATAATAGTGAGTAACTCAATGATAATTGTCTGTGCAGTTCAGAGTAAGCATTTTCCTTCCCACCCTCCCCTATTTTGCTAAAAAGAATCCATAAAGAAATTTCAATGTTTTGGTAAGATTGTCTTCTTTTATGTTCTTCGTCACCAAACCCCTGTAAAAAATCAACAAGCAAATTTGGGCTTCAATTTAAGTCTTGAGGAATTCCAAATAAATGGGGGGACATTCTTCCATATCCTCCCATAAATTAATTTTAAAAAGGATGGAATACATCAAAGGTATCTTTGGAAATCTTGCTCTATGAATAGACTTGCAATTATGAAACAACAATGTGGGTTAACTCTTATCCTCTTCCTAGCTATGCAAAGCATCAAAGAATTAGAATCAACAGGGCATTTTAGTGGGGACGTCAATCTGGGTTATATGATCGTGGAAAGCATATGCTCTAGCTCAATATTTCAAGGATTGAATGTGTCTATGTTTTCTCTCTACTTCTAGTAGGGTTCTTACATTTGGAAACTCTAAGATTCATAAGGAACTCCCCTCCATTGGATCCAAGTTTGTGATTTCATTTCTCTATTTGATTTGAATCTGTTTGATCTCCTCCATCAACTTTCATTAAGATGGTGCATTTCCCCTTGAGTAAGCTTGGGGTGTTGCATTCCACGTGAATTGGGGGAACTTGTGAAAGGTATTAAGTGATGCATGAAAGATGTGGGAGAAGCCCACTAGGGTGTCATCAATGCTCAAATCAAGTCAAATTGATGGAAGTATGACTTCAAGCAAAAAAATCAAGAAACTAGTGTAGTGAGAGACAATTGTGTTATTGACATAGTGAAGGATATGGTGGACTTGAGAAATTGGAAAGAGATGAATGCATCTATGGGCATACAAGAAATCTGAAGGTCTCTCTTCAAGTTGATTCTATCAAGAAATTAATTGAGTGCATTATTACTCATATCGATATCACAAATAATGTAATGAATCCCCCTTCTCATTCAAAGTCTTCTATTGCAGCAGACTCATCCTAGACATCCTCAACCTATGTGCAAATCCCCAAGCTAAAATTGGAACAAGGTAGTGTCTTTCAAGCTACAAAAAACAAGGATCAAATTCACAAGAAACTAGAAGAGAACACGTTATGAAGAAGCGTATATTTTTAGAGGTTTAAAAGAAGCCATGCATTTAGTAATTCATTTCTTCTTCATGTTATATTATGTGATTTTGAGTTGTATGTTTTATCTAGTAATATGTCAGGTAGTACTCATGTAACACTATAGTAGAGATTTTTTTTTCACTATTGGAATGTCTAGGAAAAACTATAAGCACCTTTATATTTTGAATTTAAGGTCTCGGCCTAAACTCAACTTTTGTCCTCTCTTCTTGGATTTGTCGCAATGTTTTTATTAACATAATTCTTATCCATCATTACCACCTAGGTTCTCACTCGATGAAAAATTTATAATCAGAAATGTTAAACCCCAAGGGAAACCTAGAAAGAGTACTCATTCTCACCTCAATATTTATTTCCCTCACTTTATGTTGGTAATTCTCCAACACAAGGAGAGGATCCCTACAGTAAGATAAGCCCACGTAAAGGTGGTAAATAAAGGTACTTTAGGACTTATGGTAAATTTTATTTTAGTCAAATTGTAGTAAGTATTTTCCATATTTAAACAACATAATTTTAAGTCTAGTTAAAGGTAATGAATTAGAGTTATTTCTTAGACTTACAATAAATATAAAGTAAGATATTTTTGTTGTAAAGTTTTTTAGATTACAAAACGGAAAATAAAATATTTATTTTTATGATTTTTTGGTGGTTGAAAGGTGGGAGTAGTGCTTAATTTCTAGATTGTGTAGATGGAGTCAAATGGTCTATCTTAGGGGATATTTTGACAATTGTTTAGGGACTATATGAACTACAAATTGCTTGCTATAGAAGCCCCAGGTTTAGTTGGAAATTACTACAAAATTTATAAAAGGAAGGGGCCTATAAGAAATCTGCCTTCAAGCTAAGTTCAAAGGTGTTCTTTTACTAAGAAAAAAAACTAATGCAACAACTCAAATGATATTAGTTGCAACTAGATTTTTTTTATATCATTAATAATGATGAAACTAAGAAGATGAATTTCCACACAAAGTTTACATCCATCATAGCAAATACCCTCTTCCCTTTGGCCTTATGAACTAGCTTTAACAAGTACAAATCAACAAGAGTATTCTAGTGATGATAGACCAATGAGGTGATGAAGGGGGGAGAGGGGGGTAGGGGAAGTCTCCATCCAAGGGGGTCAATGGGATTTGATAGGCGTGATACCCCCCCCACCCCCCCAACCCTCTGTAATGACATTGACATATGTAATAAGAATAAGAAACACTCTCTCATGTATATTCATACTATAATAGGCAGGTGCAAACCTTCATTAGGTAGAAATTGTTGGACACACCTACCACACTTAGAGGGGGGGTGAATGAGTGTGGTGCTCTTTTTTCCCAAAACTTCCCTCTTGCACAAAAACTCATCAATTAGCATTCAACATTTATTCATTACCCATTGCTGTCATTTATAACCAATTATATGTAGGCACATATCAACAACATATATCAGCAATATATCATCAACAAGTCATCATCACAATGGAAACAAAGAACACAATATGTATGTACAATTTTCTTTTTATTACGGACTACAATCCTTGGGTTTATCAGCATAAACTGAATAGAGTACAAATTTACAAGAGCACCAGCTCTATATGAAAGACTCAGCTTACACCCTCAACACCAACTGAGATGAGACAATAATCCTCAACAAATATCAATCTGTCAACAGGTACACGACCTGTCAGTAGTGCAGCCCGCGTGTGCACGTGCCCTGGCTCACTACAGCCCGTGTGTGAATGCAACCAATGTATAATGCAACAAACATATGCTTCTGAGGAACATGCCCAGATCCTTTGCAACCTGCAATCACTTTCTCTTATGTCTTCAACTGTCCAAACTGACCCACAACCAGTCACAACACATCCAATCTCTCCAATATCTTGCTCATGCTCCACATCAAATCAATATGAATGCTATCTCAATCATGTATAAATAACTAGTATACCATAGAAATCATGTCACTACTGAATCACAAGAGTGTTGCTCACTCCATCAACCAAATCAACCAAACTGAACCACATCATAGAAGCCATACCAAGAATGCCCTAAGCATTCACAACATATCAAGCAATAGTATCTATCAAGACAATAATGTAACCATACTAGTGTCTGAGTGATAGATCTGAGGCCATAGAATGCAGATCTCGAACCTGCTTCATCATCCAAGAGCTTGGCACTAGCTCAAACACAAATCTCCATGATTTTATTGAGTCCACGCTCCCTATACACAGTCAGCCCGCATGTACACTCACCCTATACACAGCCAACCCACATGTGTATGCACCCTATACACAGACAACCCGCGTGTACATCAGAAAATAGGGTTTTCTGTGACTCCGAGACTTTTTCCGTCAAGATCTCCTACATTGCCAAAACTTTGATGCGTCTATGAGATCCTCCTCTCGCTCTCTTCCTTAGAATAGATCTTAAATCATGCTCAAGAGTTCCACACCAATAATATTCTCTCACAAGAAGATCTCCATCAATACTCCAAAAGATATTACCAAGAATCTCTCCATTGATCCACAAAGGATTCTCACTCAAATGTACATTTTACAAGAGATCCTAGCTTCTTATTTATACTTTCATATTCTAGGTCACTTAACCCATTTTTAGGTTACTTAACCCATTTCTAGGTCACTTAACCTAGATTCCTTATTTTAGGGTTACCCACTTTTCATGAATAGAAAATTCTCCAATACTTTATCATTTAAATATTCCTTCTTGATTTTGTCACTTCATTTAAATAATCTTTCTTGATTTTGTCACTTTACTTTATCATTTAAATAATGAT
>ML789307.1:618990-640984 GCA_009831015.1 Picea engelmannii
CTTTTACTTCTTTGACCTTGGGGGCTTCAAGCCTTCATATGGGGGTCCTCCAACTTCATAAGGCCATAACTCTCAAACCGTGAGGAGTTATGTGACATTCCACATACCACCGGAAATGGCATGACAAGCACTATCCATCTAGGGTAGTTTCACCAACAACTTCATTGATCTTCTTCTCATTATTCCACATGCAAGCTTGGGTCCTCCAACCATTCTTTTAGGATAAATCATTCCATAAAGCATCTTCCCGTGAGGGCTTTCACCATAAGGGGACCACTTTGGAGTTCATCTATTTGTGCAGCTTATAAACCATGATAAGACAATAATGATTCATCTTTGCATCGATTGGTTTCCACTTGGACATATAACATTCTCATCAAGGGCATCATATCAATCAATGACTTGACATCAATCAAACCAAACCATTTACATCAATGACATATGATCCAACAATCTCCCAAGTAATCAAACCATTGGCATCAATGACAACATGATCCAACAGAAATCACCTCACATTAGCAAGAAAGCACAATCATAGGACATTATCCTTCAAAAGAGTCTAGAACACTATGTATCCAAAATTATGAGCACTTTCAACAACCATTATAAATAACATAGTTACCAACTTAAAATGGTGGGGGGTCACATATTTTACTCCGTTTTTTAAAATGGTGCTAGCCCCCCCCCTTTTTAGGTGGTTTTTCGATATTTTAAATTTTTCAATCCACAATGTTTCCACATTATTTTTTTAAATGCTTGTTTTTCATATATTTTCAATTTTTTCTGAAAATGTGTGTGTGTGTGTGTGTGTGTGTTTATTCAATGGTGTTTTTAGTCATTTTTTCATGTTTCTTTCAATCTTAAAAATATTTTTTACCATTTACTTTTTTTTTAAATTACGATTTTTCATATAATTGTGTCTCCTTAATTAATGTAATGTTCCATACTTTTAAAATATAGTGGGAAACATCATTTTTAACACATTGTTTACCTTTACTTCAATACATAGAAAATAATTGTAGTTAAATAACACTATTTTTTAATATCTAGCAAAAAAATATACATTTTATAACCATATATAATAAAAAAAACCTATATATTTTGGTACCTATTCGTTTAAAATAACATGTCAACTAAAGCATTTTTATGGACATAATTGAACAAAAAAAATGAAAATTTTATACAAAAATTAACATTTTTTCCATATTTTTATACATTTGAAGTAAAAAAATTACAACATTTAATAAAAATTCCTCGAGTATAGTGATTCACATACAAATAAAAGGAAAAAAAAAACAATAAAAAGATTCATCATAAAACAACAATAGATACAAATTCATTTTTATTTTAAAATCTGAAAGTCAAAACATTACAGTTATAGCTCATAAAAAATTTGCAAAATTGAGCATCGTCTTCAAGGGCATCTTAAAACTAATCAACAATATCATATATCCCATATTCATCATTCTCAACATACACATTATCATCTTCTTTGACATCATTTTGTGCTTCCATTGTGTCATTTTGCTCTTCCATTGGGTCTTTGATATCTGTAAGTTCTCCAAAGTGATCATTTCCAATCATTCCTCCTAATGGTACTTGAGGTTCCTTTGACATTTTTGTCACCTTTGATTCACTAAAATCTTATTTCCTCAAGCCCACTTCTTGCATTTCAACTGGAAGAGCTAGAATAGCATTGATTCTTTGTTGAATAAAATTGCACTGCATTGGGTCACTTTCAATGGCTATGCAATTTCTTCCTTTCTGCAAGAAACGTGCTAATGTTGTACTTAAGAAACAAATACAAAATAAATAATGAATTTAAATAATGTAAAAAGACATAAATTAAAAATAATATAAGATTGAAGTATGATTTCATAAATGTTAGGTCACAATTCTTACATGAACCCGAGAACAAATCCAAAACCCAATCTCGTTCATTTGAAAATGTATCTATAAGATAATTAATTAATGTTTGTGATTTTTTATAAATGTTAACCATCTCTCCTTTCAAAAAAAATTCCTCATATGTTAGCTTTCTAACCACAACATTGTATACCAATAAACTACTAGGAGTCTCTCCATCGTTTACATTAACAATAATAGAATTATAAGAATCATTTTTTGTCCAGGATGCAAGATGTATACTCTCAAAATCATGTTTAAATAGTTATCTATTGGAGCTCTGAATATTAGGTTTGTGCCTGTAACATAAATAAGTGCAAATTCAATTAACTTATGAATTAATAAAATTGTTTTTTAATCTTAATTGTTAAACATACACTTTCAATATCTTACCAAATAAACTACATCCTTGTCTTTTGTTTTCCCTTGAAGCTTGATTTTACTATTCCTTGTTGTGCGTCTGAATGAAATACCAGAAATCTTCAAAATGGTGATGTTGTGATTTTCTTAAATCTCATAAACACTTTATTGAAAGTTTGGTAAGTATAAGGCTTAGTATCATATCCAATTTTTTGGATATTATAACCATGAGGGATATCTGTAATAACTAGGGAGTATTCTTTTTTAGGAACAATATTGCAAGTTGTTCGCAATCCCATTCCAAATGTAGTGATCAAAGGTGTCAATAGTTCAATAGTTTGAACATGTCTCATTCTTTCTCTTTCAAACTTGGTTTTTTGAATAAAAATTTTGAAGGTTCCAGGTACTCCATCTGCATTTTTTTTTGGCATCTTTAATGAAACAAACAAACATATAGGTAAATATCTATAACTATTAAAATAAAAATAAATTAACTTACAAACGAATAATGTGAATGTGATAAATCAACATACATTTTTGAATGCAACAAAAAATGGTTTCAATACGGTTGTAGAGCTTGAATCTGGATAGTTCAGTTTAATATCATCCCAACTTTCTTCACTCAACATCGTAACCATTTCCTCTTGTATTCTCATATACACCTTGTGACTAAATAAAAATAAAAAAAATGTTATAATGATATATATAATAAAATACTTAGAACATTGATATGTTAAACTGAAAAAATTAATTTAAAGGTTTGAACATTATTTAGAACATTGCTATGTTAAACTTTTGAAGGTTTCAGGTACTCCATTTGCATTCTTCTTTGGCATCTTTAATGAAACAAACAAACATATAGTTATATATCTATAACTATTAAAATAGAAATAAATTAACTTACAAACGAATAATATGAATGTAATAAATCAACATGCATTTTTGAATGCAACAAAAAATGGTTTCAATATTGATGTAGATCTTGAATATGGATAGTTGAGTTTAACATCATCCCAACTTTCTTCATTCAACATTTTAACCATTTCCTCTTGTATTCTCATATACACCTTGTGACTAAATAAAAAAATAATAATGATATAATGATATATATAATAAAATACTTAGAACATTGATATGTTAAACTGAAAAGAAAAAAAAAATTATTGTCTTAACATAAATATAAATAACTCAACAAACTTACTTTTTAAATGCATCACACATTTCTTCCATTGACAATTCACCTGACCTTACACATGATAATATAGATATGATATGTTTCTCATCCTTCACTCCTTGTATTGTTCTCCAAGCTGTTATAGTCATATCATCTGGAAAAAAATTATTTCAGGACTTGTCTTACTTGTGCCACATATTAATGGTTTAGCCTTCTTAACTCTATGATTTTTTATACTAATATTTTCCCATAGGGTGAATATATCATCTATCAAATCTCATACATGTCCAGTTCTAAATCCTAATTGAAAATAGTTATCCACAGCTCTAAATACATCATGTCCTTTGCAATTTTTTTCTTTTGCATTTCATCATCAAGTGGGAAGCCTATTTCCATACAACATTGCTTCTGAAAGTTGCCATCAATATTTGATCTCTCTCACAACATATTTCAGAAAACTCATTATGGATAAATCTCACCCTTTGAATGAAAGTCATGGACATTATGTACTCATTGTCTGTGTTATGATCCCATGCCAATAACTTTGCTTTTGAATCTGTTAAACCAACATAAATTATGCATTTGACTGTCGCAAAAAGAAGATTATTGGGATATTCGTGCATCAATTCTCTTCTAGCCTCTGTAGAATGATTTCCTCCAATCACATAATATTTGTAGTCAAAACATTTTGATCTATCAAATTCTTCCCTCCTAGGAACTTCCATTGGGTCAACAAGAACTAGGTAGTCAACCACATGTGCATATGGATTGTACCTAATCAATGCTTTCAAATTATGAATATCCAAGTGATGCGGTTTTATAATTTGATATTTTTCTTTCCCTTCCGTGGGTTTATAAATTTGTTTCACATTCAACTAAAATGTATATCCATCGTCAACTAATTTGGTCGTCCTCAATCTATTTTGAATGACATTTTGTGTTGTTTTCATAATACCATCATCTAGATCAGCACCTGGTGTTATTATTTCTTTACTACCTTTAGGAATTTCATTATAATACTTGGATTTAATGATGGCTTATTGAACATCATCAACAACATTTGTTTTCTTACTATTATGATTTAAATGAGTTTCATCTAAATCAATGATTTCTTCATAATCAATTGGAATGGACTCATCATCGACCATCGCTCTTTTGTGTGTATCTTGTTTATTATTTTTGCAAGGAGTGATAACCTCATTGGAACTAATCTCAACAAAATCTTCATTTGTAATTTCCTCATTTTAAAAAATGTAACCCTTTTAGGTTTTCTAGAATGAGGACTTTTATTTCTTCTTTCATGTTCTTCTCTGTCTACTCTTGCAACTTCAACCTCTGTTACTTTTTGTTTCTTTTTCCTTCCTTCTTGTGTATTTTCAATATGAAAAGTGTTGATGACATCCATGATATTATTATTTGCAGAGTAAATCCCCGCTAACATATGTGAAATTTGTTAAGCAGAATCATGTAAAAATAAAATATAACAATTATATGTTAAATCAAATTAAAAAAATTAACATGATACTAAAAATAATAAAGGATACAAAAATAAGAATAAAAAAACTTACATTGTCTTTCTCAATGTCATCAATGATGGATGCACATAATTCCATAAAACATTCATCTTTGTTATAATTGTTCAATTTCAAACAATATATAATTTTGATATAAGTCCTACCTTGTTTGACGAGTCCATAAATAATATCTGTGTCTAGCACCAAACATATATATCGTAACAAGACAAGTGCCTGATAAGTTCTATGCACATGTTCGAACTCGACACAACACAAATATAGATTTTCTCTAGTGTTTCCTTGCTTGTCTTTAACAAACCAAGAATATTCCAGTTTTTTTTCACCTTCCACAAATTTCCACTCTCTAACATTCTTCATTGCCCTTGACAACTTAGGTGTTGTGCTATCAATTTGTTTCCTAACATTCATGGAGGTTCCAGTTGCAATTTTGGATGTCATTATTGCAGGTCGTGATCCAGATATATTCATAGATAACCTCTTTCCTGCCATTTTTCCTATAGAAAAAAAAATAGGTCTTTTACATTATAATAAATAAAAACATTGAATATAAGAACTAAGTTGAAATTTTTTTTTTTTTTTAAATTGATCTGTGAAGTTACTGGGGCGATGTCGGGACCAAGCCTTGTCTTACAGGGACTAAGGCGATGTCAAGCATCACCCCAGCTAGCCTCGCGGTGATATCTGTGTCTGGCACCAAACATATATATCGTAACAAGACAAGTGCCTGATAATTTCTTTGTACATGTTCAAACTCGACACAATACAAATATAGATGTTCTCTATTGTTTCCTTACTTGTCTTTAACAAACCAAGAATATTCCAATTTTTTTTAACCTTCCACAAATTTCCACTCTCTAACATTCTTCATTGCCCTTGACAACTTAGGTGTTGTGCTATCAATTTGTTGCCTAACATTCATGGAGGTTCCAGTTGCAATTTTGGATGTCATTATTGCAGGTCGTGATCCAGATATATTCATAGATAACCTCTTTCCTGCCATTTTTCCTATAGAAAAAAAAAATAGGTCTTTTACATTATAATAAATAAATTAAAAAAACAAAAAAAACAACATTGAATATAAGAACTAAGTTGAATTTTTTTATTTTTTTTTTAAATTGACCCATGGAGTTA
Organism: Picea engelmannii; assembly: GCA_009831015.1. Classification (NCBI taxonomy): domain Eukaryota; kingdom Viridiplantae; phylum Streptophyta; class Pinopsida; order Pinales; family Pinaceae; genus Picea; species Picea engelmannii. Next base: position 625,096 of record ML789307.1, read on the forward strand.
CCGAGGTGATGTCGAGACCAAGCCTTGTCTTACAGGGACTAAGGTGATGTCAGGCATCGCCCTAGCTAGCCCCGCAGCCAAGTCACGGTCCCCGGTACCATGACTTGGTTGCGAGGCTGTCCGGGTTGGGGAGATGTCAAGCATCGCCTCAAGCCCCCCACGGCCAAGCCTTGGGCATGCCTGGGGCTTGGTCGTGGGGTTGTCTCCCCACGTCCAAGTCACATGCCATGGGGTCATGACTTGGCCATCAGGGGGTTGGGGCGATGTTGAGCATCATCTCGAGTGTCTCTGTAGGGTAAATCATGGTCTTGCGTGGGAGGGACATTCTTCCTAGTAACCACCATGGGCCAAAACTATAAAATTTTCAGTAAAAAACAATAAAGAGAGCAAATTTTTCTAAAACATTATACCTAAATTTGCCTTTTTTTTTCTTCTTTTTTTCAAAAAATATTAAGAATTTTGTTAAAATTTCTTTGAAAAAGTTCTCAATTTTTTAAAAAAGTTGTGATTTTTTAAGAAAAAATTAGAAAACATCTAAAAAAAGTTAGGGTTTTTATAATTTTCGCATGAAAATTTCTTATGTGATTCAAAGATGATCTTATAAATGTTTTTTTGGTAAATGGTAAGAAATTAAAAAATAACTAACCTTTGAAATGTTATACTCTCCTCGAATGTATTCTAGATGGTTCTCCCTTGTAGCTTGCTCCAAATTATTTAACAAATACTGCCCAAGATTTCACGCAATGTAAAAAGACAAAACAAGATTGTGTATATATAACACAGATGATATAAATATTGTTAGTATAAAAAATGTGGAATAGATAAAAATGAAGAAGATTGTCTACATATATACCTAAAATTATATGAATTATCGCTATGTTTAATGAATGTTGGATAAATAAAAAAACATGAAAAATATTGTAATTAACAAGTAAATAACGAAATAAAAGAGTAAAAGTTGTTTTTAATTTTGAAGGGAAAATAATAAAGGGAAAAAATTGGGGGGAAATTTTGAAGGGAAAAATTTGAGGGGGAAATTTTGGAGGGAATATTTTGGGGGGGATTTTGGAGGTAAATTTTTTGGAGGGAGAATTTTAGAGGGAAAAGATCATTCTGCAAGTTATAATATTGTCAATGGGAGGGTGAGCATTTGTATCATTCTATGTTCTTAGTGAGAAGTGATGGCTTTGTCAAATAAAGAAGATTTTATTTCTGAGGAATCAACAAGTTGTTCGCATACCTCTTCTTTTGGGACTAGAAAATGCGATGGGAATTCTTGTAATGCAAATTAGGCGTTGTATTTTTCAGCTAATCATAAGTTTGATCATAGTGCAAGCAATGTTATTCAACATGTTCCTCATGCAATTCCTAAATCATAGGACTTTGAAGGCATCGATGATAAAGAGGAGGAATATGATGGTGATCAATATATTCAACAGTTTAATAGTAGTGCAAATAATCAAAATGTAGGTTGAAGTGGAGACTACGATTAGTGTTTAAATGATTGGGATGATAATTTTCCTCCAAGTGAGGATTTTTAAGGTACCGATGAAGATTTCCAAGGCACCAATGAATATGATGAATAATTTTTCTCAAGTGGAAATTTTAAGAGTAGTGAAGATGATTATGAAAATGGTGGACACTCTTTCTTGAGTGGGGAATTTAAAGGAATTAATGTTGGTGGTAATGATTTTCCTCCAAGTGAGGATTTTGAAGGTACTCATGAAGATTTTCCTCCAAGTGAGGATTTCCAAGGCACGAATGAGGATGATGAAGAATTCCCCCCACGTGGAGATTTTAAAAGTAGTGATGATGGCTATGAAAATGGTGAAAATTCTTTCCCGAGTGGAGAATTTAAAGGAAGCAATGTTGGTGATGATGATTCTCCTCCAAGTGAGAATTTTCAAGGTACCTATGAGGATGATGAATATTTTCCTCCAAGTGAGGATTTTCAAGCCAGTAATGAGGATGATGAAGAATTTCCCTCCAGTGGGGATTTTCAAAGTAATGAACATAATTATTCCATTGGTGGACACTCTTTTCCGAGTGAAAAATTTAAAGGCAACAATGTTGATGATGATGATTTTCCTCCAAGTGAGGATTTTCAAGATACTGATGAAGATTTTCAAGGCACTATGCAGGATGACGAATAATTTCCCTCAAGTGGGATTTTGAAAGTAGTGAAGATGATTATGTCAATGGTGGACACAATGTTGATGATGATTTTCCTCCAAATGAGGATTTTCAAGGTATCGATGACGATGATGGAAAATTTTCTCCAAGCGAGGATCTTAATGGCATTGATAGTCTTAAGGGTGATGATAATTTTCTTTTTAGTGAATATTTTCATGGAAGATCCAATGACATTGGTGAGGATGGTAATCATTTTTCTAGTGATTTTTATATTCCTCTTATCAACGAGATTATCAATGAAGATGATGATGGACCTAGGAATAAAGATCATGTTCTCAATCACTCAGCTGCAATAAATCAAGGTGATCAACATTCTCTTGTTCACTCTCTTGACAATGTTTTGCTTGATATTCCTTCTAGTGATGAGTAAAATCCTTCTAGTGAGGATGATGAAATAGTGGAGACATTGCAAAGACACATTATGTCTAGGACCAGGACTAGACATTTTTATATCAATCCAAATCATTCTAGTTATACAAGGTATAGGAAAGAATTTCTCACTAAATCGATTTCCATAAGTGAATTGATTTCAAGTGGATGTTGTCAAAAGAATTGTTTGAAAATCATAGACTACATGTATGCCTTGAATAAAAGGAAGACGTATTTGGCAATGAATAAGAGCATGCAAAATTCATATTTGATGGGGTGCATGATATCCACAAAGACAGGATATGATTATTGCATTGGGAATGTTTTAATTTGCATAAAGTCTTTCAAAAAAATTCAATCAATTGGTAATATTCGTCTATCAAGAATCCAGACAAAGTTGGAAAAATATTCTTCATTTTATTCAAAGGTACATCATGGATGAGAGAGTTGGCCATTGACAAACACTACATTGTCATGGATGTGTGACTTCTTTTCCAAACATGGATTGTATGCCAGATAGAGACACGATACATATTCCGGATAATTTCTCAAGGAGGGAACTCTACAACTTGTACAAAGGATATGGTGAAGGTGTTGAAGGAAATGGTAATTTTATTACATATGCATATTTTACAAGAATATGTAAGAAACAATTCAACAATGTTTGTATTTCTAAAAAGTTTAGGATGGGAATTTGCAGTATATGTGCTACTCTTAAATCAAGAAGAGATAAATTTGAAGGGGCAGAAAGAGGTATGTATTTACTATTTTTTTTTTAATTGGATAGTTATCAACTATGAAAACATATGATCAATATTTTCATTTTATGTCATGTGCAGATTCCATAGTCAAATCACTTCAAAAACATCGGAATCAACAATCAAGTGAAAGGAAAAAGTTGTACAAACATCGGAAGAAGTGTTATGATGCTCCAAACAAATATTTAGGTATGATAATTGATGGCATGGACTAGAAGAAAAGACTTCTACCACATTTTGTCCATACACCAAATAAAATTTAGGAATAGAATTTCATTCAATTTCACTTGGTTGGTTGTAAGGTTTTCAATGGAAAAATGTGTCCAAGGGTTTACTTCATAGCTCCAAATATTCATAATGATGCAAATCTGACCATCACTGTAATTCATCATGTGCTCACTCACTGGTCTGGAAATCTTCCTCAAGTTCTCTATCTACAGTTGGACAACACTAGTCATGAACAAAAAAAATCAAATTGTGTTTGGATATGTAAACATGCTTGTTTAACTGTGAATCTTTCAAAAGGTGAAAGTTGGTTTCCTTCTTGTTGGACACACTCATGATCATATTGATAAAATGTTTAGTCATTTTTCAGTAACATTGAAGAGGGAAAATGTTGGAGTCCTACAATCATTGATTGAATGTATTAAGAAAGCATACATTCCAGATCATGTTTTTCATGTATTAGAAGAAACTATTGACATGCGAAGATTTATTTAGGGATCACATTGTGAAGAAAAATGTATTGAATAGATTAATGACATTAGCTTCCAACATCAATTTGTTTCAAAAAAGTTGATAGGAAAACACTTATATGGGGAAAGCAATATTCAACTACTGCAGAATGGAGGCCTTCATCAGGTTTAACATTTTTTAAGTTCATTCCAGTTCGTCCAATATTTTCATCAAATTTATTATTTTTACAATCAGTTGCAAAAATCCATAATGCATGGAGGCATAATAGAGATGTAGATTATTCTGAATGCCTGGAAGAAATAAAAAATTCCATTAAAGATACATATGATTACTTTGATGTTGTTGATTTTGTTTGATGGTAGTCTTTTTTCAATAGTCAAAATGACATAATTTCAAGCTCAACAAATGAAGATGCATTTTTGAAGACTCCATTTCATTGGCCACAAAATATGCTGAATGAATCCGAAGAAAGAAGCATTGTTGAACAACAAGAATCTCAAGGTGCTATTGAGTTTACACAAGCAGAAAAAAGAGAAATGTGTATTGGTTTGTGAATGTCACGTGCACAATGTGAAGCCATGGAATACCTTTACAGGGGTTCAGTACAATATATTAAGGAGGGTATCATGATTGTAGTTTTAGCGACTGAAGATCCACATGGTTATCCATTATGGATTGCAAAGGTTATAAATATTGAGAAAGAAAATGAAAATGTTATTGCAATTGAAGTGCATCGGTATGCAACAAGTACACACCCATTCAATGGTGTGTACATGCCATAGATGGTGTTTGAGAAACATGTCAATAGAAAGAGAAAAATAAAGGATCAAAATACAACTCGTCGTAGCACTGACCTCTTAAAATTAGATGATGTTGACATACTTGTTTATGAATTCAATTTGACAAAGAGAAGAACTCTTTGCTCCAAGACAACAAAAATCATCAAGAGGTTGTTGCCACAAGAAATAAATGCAAGATGGGAGTCTGTTGAACCTAGTCATAGATCTAAAAGGAATTTGACATTTGAAATGTGGGGCATGCATGTAGACTCAGATGGTGCATTCATCGACAATAGAGAAGAGTATGGATCATCTACATATCCATCCAATCATTCATCTGAAGACAATGTAGACTATGATGGTATTTTAGAATCCATGAGTCAATCTAAATAAGTGTATGAAACATTTTATGTATTTTTTATCCATGTGATGTGTGTATGCTAACTAGAAATGAGAATTGAACTTACATATGATCTTACATGAAGTTATGAATCATTTTTGTGTTTTATGAATTATATGTTTTGATTATGGAAGTTATAATAAAATTTCTTAGCTCATATGTTTTGAATATGGACAATTTAACAATACTTTTAAGAAATAATTTATGTTTCATTCAATGTAACTTGTATTTTTTTTTTATTGAAAGTAAAAAATTATTAAAAAGTGATGTTGAATTTTTAAAGTATAGTGTGATATTTTCATGGCATTATGTATTGCCTTGTGCTTGGAGTGATAAACTAAGATTTAAAAATTAAGCATTTAAGGATTGATTTTATGATTTCATTTACACTAATGATGATTTCTTTTACTACTTTATAAAAATGTGTCATTTTAATACCCCAAATTTAGAATGGGTGCCACTGGTAGCCATACTTTTAAATTTAATGGTTGATTTTTAGGTTTTGGTTTTAATGGCACCAACTGCTAAAAATACAATTTCAAATTATCTGAAATTTTAATGTTCTGAAAAATATATATATATATATATATATATRTRTGTGTGTGTGTGTGTGTGTGTGTGTGTGTGTGTGTGTGTGTGTGTGTGTGTGTGTGTAACATTATTTTTTTATTTAGGTGTTGATTTTAAGGTTTTCATGAGCTATTCTTTGAGTTTTGAAGGCCATGTTTGAAAAATGTTGTAATTTTGACCCCATTTGGGGGTTGATTTTCATGTTTTTAATGCAAAAATATGGATTTTTTGGGCTAGAGTTCTCATTTTGAGGTCACAGTTCTCATTAAATAGGTAACTTTGTTAAATGGAAGAGCATTTTTTATATAGAGTTTTTTAGGCTGAAACCCTTTGTAATAAAATAATAATATCAAGTCTAAAACCCTAGATCTAACATGGAAATGCATTAACTAACATTATTCCTCAACTAATTTGAGTGGAAAAGTCAAACTAAGAATAAAATATGAGTGTGCATTCCACATGTACAAATATCCATGTAATTGAACTCCAATGGGTGGGGTGCACCTTCAAAATGGGCCATATACCAAGAAAATAGTTCCAATGCCCTCCATAAAGCTCTATAAGAAAAATCGATCCACCAACTAACTTTGTGTAAAATAATCACCTCAAGTGGCATGTGTGGTGTTCAATGTGAAAACATTTCATCACTTGTATGGACAAAGTAAAAAGATCCTCAAGAATGGGACATGTGGACCCTCAAAGCATGAACAAGTGTGTCAATACTCCTCAAGGTTAGGGAAACTATTCAATAAAGATGGATCAATGCATGTGAAAATATGCCAAAAATAGCCTCCTAGGCTAGGTCATCCCCAGAACAACTTCATTGCATGGTCTTCAAAGTGTAAAGACTCTCCCAAAAGTGTGCAAATGATTAGATCCAAGGGAGAAGGTGTCAACCACTAAGTAGCAATCCTCAATCTTTATGCAAAGTGGTTACAATATTGAACTAACTCCATGCATGATGGGACAACCCCAATGTTTATCAATAAAATAATGGTAAAAATAAGTGAATTGGAGCACCCTACTTTCTTCTAGCTTGTTAATGGGTGTTATAAATTACTATTTACTCTATCATATTTCAATATGTATTGTATTTTCCTTAAATGGAAATGAAATGTAAGTTTTACATGGAAATATTCTAATGTGATTTGCTACTTTAAATATGCATTTTAAGCATAAGAATTTAATCATTACAAGATAGTCGTCAAGAATAGCATTTGATAAATCAATCCCTACAACAATTAACCTTTAAAAAGAATATTAAACTCAAGCATTCATTCATAAGTTTATCTACAACAATTTACAACTTATTTACCATTTGATAGTAAGATTCATGGAGTTATTAGGAGGAATATCTCTAAGTATGTTTAATTCATCCCAATAGTGTAGATGTTCTTAATATTTGGCTACCCAACTGGATTTTTAACCTCCTAGCCAGCTAGGAATAGCCTATTCGACTACCTAACTTTAGGAAATCTTGGGGTTTCCTATCCTTCTATGCCCAAATCTCCAAGAACAACAACCATCCCACCATCAATATTTCAACAGCTCAATAATTATTCTCTCATGGCTCTAATAGATCTTGCAGTTATAAGTTTTCAAACTTACATTGCTTCCAATGGTTTTCCTACTCTTCCAGAAAAAAACAAATCTCCCCTCTCTCCTCCTATCTCAACCCCCTTCCCAAGGTCTCCTCAACACCCTTATTAATGGTCATCAATCACTTTTAGATATTTAGGCAGAGTAAATCCAAATAAAATTCCATTAAATGAATTTCATAAATTATTTCAAATAGAGTTGCAAGCCCTCTTTCTCATGAAAGCTTATAAATAAAAATTTTCCCTAAATTTCATTGCAACCACCATACTCATTTAATACACCATACCAACCAATGAATCAACTCAAGGATGACATTTAATACTACTAGATATTTTCTTATACAATTTCATTTCCTTAATTATTCAACTATTAATTAAGTAGTTAATAACTTAGTTCAGTAACTAATACATCAAGTAGTTGTATTGGCATATATGTGCAACATATGTGTGCATATATAGTTGTAAATATTATCATAATAAGAAGGCCAATTTTCCAAAACTATATTGGTTGATGAATCCATATGCTCCTTCATCCATTAATTTAGCTTGGTTTCAACATCTAAAGGGAGTTACAACAATCTTAAACAACCCCAATAGGAAACATTTAGTTTAGATGAACGAACTGAGGGGCTGGGTCACTTACCGATACTGATAATCAGGGGGCAATCAAATTTATCCATTTTAACTTATATCTCAGACACATAACTTGTGCATGTATTAATGGTAAACAATCACTACCTCTAATGCATAATTCATGTATTTTTACAACCAAATATGCAGTACAATAAATTTAGTAATGCATCATTCAGTAATATTTACTAATCGAACTACAATAGTTCATTAGTCATTGATCATTACATCTAGTGCATAGTTTCTATGTTCTCTCATCCAATCATGTAAGAAAGTAATCCCTTTAAACACAACATCCATAAATCTTAGTAACTCAATCAAAATAGTCCAATATGAATTTAACATTACACCAATATCATCATAAATGAATTAAGCAAGTATTTAAAACACAAAATGGAACCAAGTAAATAATTAAGTTTTCATTTCCAACTCCCAATAGTGCACTTTGAATCACCCTTCCTCCCTAACTTACTTCCATCCTCCACATCCTATCCTTTCTTCTGTTGGACTATGTTGGAGCATCGACTTCATTGACCTAACCTTAGATAGAACTCATAAGTGAAAGTGTCAACACTCTTGACCAAGCTTCCCTAGTAGGTGTTATAGCATCTTTTGGCACTCATTGGCCCTGATCCCAAATCCACTTGCATTTGCAAATGCAAATTCCTCTTAAAACTCTTCAAAAAACACCTTTTGGAAATCCATACTCTACTATTGATCTGACAACATGTGCATGCAACTTTATATATGTGTGTTTCTCTTTGACAACTCACTATGCCTCCAAAATGCACTAAAAAATATAAATGTGCGCAAAATGCACCTTTTTTGTTGGAGTTTATGGATTTTCCAGGTTGTTAACCTTCGAGCCCCCATGCATAAATATTCGAACCAACTATTCATCGTATGAATAGATCCATAAGGTGGAGGAGAGGGGAGAACCCATGTGTTATCGAATTCATCTTTGAGACTACAAGCAGTCATTTACCATGCTTTTAAGGCCATTCCCCTTTTTTGGAAACCCTTATTTCCAACACTCCTTTCTCATACTATCATGATGGAGGAAATAGACTCCTTATCTTCCCCTCACTTGCTTTGAATTAGGATTGTAGAGGTTAAGGAACCTTTAATGGCTTGGGAGGAGGAATCCAGATGGTGTTTCCAGACGGTGCCACAACAAGGATCAGGTGACTTCATTCTTTGTTATCTGTTATTCATTATAATATAAGAGAACTCTCTTCTTTCTTTCTCCCAATCATGTGTAATTAATATATTTTATTATGGTTATGTGCATATGTTTGGTACAAAACTAGCTTACTGATCTAATTTAGTTTAGGTAGTTATATTTCAGTTATTATAACTACTTTGTTTGCATATTTTCTCTTCATAGCAATGACAATTATGTAACATTAGGCAATCGATAGTCACCATCATATGTCTAGGGGAACGTGGCTTAACACATCGCTCCCACGACTCTAGGTTTTAGAGGATAAATAGTGGGAAATACATCCACCCTTCCTGAGAGAAATAGGATCAATTCCATATCATTGACAATATTGTGTCATTGTTGTTGTTCTTATAAATTTGTCATCAAAACTAGTTTAGTCAACATTGGTTCCTAAAAAAACTACACTTGCCCACATATCATAGAAATGTATTGAACCAATAATTAAATAACAAAATAATGCTTCATTGCCTACCATTTCTCTTTCTATGTGCATGACATCTATGTTACTTTAGTATCACACTTGTATGGTTGTCACTTAGTCCATTCAACTTGTAAATTATTTTACCAAAACACAAGATCATGCATAACCATGTAACTACCTATATGTGATTTCCATGTTACACATTGATGAACAAAGTAAACAATCTAGTTTATGTATCATGTGCATGGTACATATTGATTCATTGCAACATATAATCTAAACTAGTATCTATGTACTGCAATCTTTCATTTAAATCTTGCATGCTAGAAGTAAATCACATAACGACCATCATTAATCACATAAAGAAAAACTATACATAACTTTGGCATATAAGTAGGTCCATATGTCCATAATAAAGTTCAATCATTCTAATAGAGTTCCACAAATAATAAGTAAATAAATACAAAATAGGTCATGATGATGTTTAGCTACCTAAGTCAAAATGGGTTGTTACATGAATGCCTCAAAATATGTGCCAATAAGGTGAGTGATCAATTAGAAACCATATCCCACATCATAATAAACAAAATCTAGTGTGAATAAGACCAATATTAGCTAGGGTGTTCATGCAATAAGCCTTACCTAGTCAAAATAGGTTCAAATCATTGTTGGAAGGGCTAAAACAAAATGCACATGTGTGCAAAAGAGGAGTGTTCCATGAAATGAGGTAGTCCATTTCATAACTAAATAATGTGTGTTTCAAGGAACAGCAAAAATGCTATGATGTTCACATAGTAGAGCTCAAACTACATCAAACCATGCCAAAATAAACCTCAAATATTCCTAGAACCATATGAAAGGGATACATATGCTAGGAGCTCCACAAGAGAAGTAATTTCAATAATGCCAATGTGTAAACCATAGGTAAATTTAGGCAAAAAGTGCTAGGGGGATCCACTTAATCATAATGTACTATCACAACAATGTAAAAAATGTTCCACCGCCTAATCATGTGATGACTAGCACAACATAAAAAAAAGGGACCATGTGAAGTGCTCACTCCTAGTGACAAGATAGTACACCAAGTATGTTACCGCAACACTAAATCATACATATAATCAAATGGTTTTTAATAATATATCAATAATTGACCAAATAGAAATCTTGATGTGCTCTAGGGACAACAAATAGTTGTTTTTGTAAGCAACCACTCTCCTCTAGACATTGCACACCCATGGTTGACTATCTTCAGAACAAGCCACAAGGGAAGTGTTAGGGAAAGGGTATGGATCCATAATAATTACCATGTATATGTCAATAATCCATAAGTGGCATTTGAAATTCTCTATCATGTGTGATGAATATCACAAGGGGAAACCTCATGCAATATGAAGGGTAACAAGTGGCTCTAACTCAGGGACATGTGCTCTAGAATAGAGTGCATGAGAAATCTAAAATATCTATCAGTACCTAATACAATTTAACAAAAAAGAGATGATAACTTGTGGCAGAGTGAGACTCTCACCCCAACAACCATATAATGAAATAAAGAAATAAATGCATAATGATATGCCAATGAAATCTATTGCATGATGTCAAAAATGGGTCTAAAACAAGACATGAGAAAAAATGTCAAAGGGAATATGAAATGAAATAACTACTCTAATATAATGCCCATATGAACTTATTCATTTCCTACTCTATTGAACTATTATGGCACTAATTTCCATGTGAAATAAAATGTTTAAGAATTTCTTGTTAACATGTAGTGACAGTCTTTCTCCATCCAAGTGGTTGAGGTAGAAGGAATTTGTGCCAACTATATTGTAACATCCTAGTTCTTAATCCTCGATTTAGCGATGTATAATGCAAATGTGATGTATGGTTGTGAGCCAAAACATTGTAATATGTAAACATTGTATATCAAAAAAATAAAATAAAATGTAATGTCGGTTGCAGACAGACACAAACAGAGTAATGGGGGCTACATTTCCACAAGAGAGGGGGTGGTCCAAGGGGGAATTATTCATGTGTATTAATTCCAACCCACTTTTCTAAAATTATTATTGTATATGAACCTTTTAATTTCCTTTTGACTATATCCAAGCCCCAATCATTGAATACATGTCAGAGGGTTGGTGTGAAAAGTCACTTCACATAGCTATTGAGAGCATGGGGCTACGTACATCAACATTGGGGAATGTGAGAGTCAAAATGCATTGGTAAAAGGAAAGTTTCAATGGGTATTGTAGACAGTTTTTGTAATTATATTTTGGAACAAAAAGAGGGGAGTGAGTGTTGGAGCTTGAAGAAAACCATATTGGGGTTTGTGGGTAGCTTATTGGAGTTGTAATTGTTTGAAGACACAAGTTGTTAGGCATGTGCAAGATATTTGTGTGTGAGAAATTACCACAGAGTAGTGAACTCGTTACTATGAGGATTCTTGTGGTAGCTAGCATCAAGGGTAATTTTAAGAACCCCCCCAAAAAAAAAATTTAAGGATCATGTTGGCCCTTGTGCACATCAAAAAACAAGGCCACTCTATTCATATGATCGGTGGAAAAGTTGAAATACGAAAGGACTATGTTAACATGCTTGTTATGACCAGAATGGAAGATGGAATATTGTTGAAGATGAATGGGACATGTGCCCATACACAAAATGTTGCATACCTCTCTCATCACGGTGAATGTATAATGTCATCTAGTCTTTTGTGGCATGCTAGATTTGGCCATATCAATCATGACAGTCTCGGTTTATTAATAAATAATGATGTCTGTAGTTTTCCTACTATTCCTAGTAAATTGAAACAATGTGATGCTTGCATCCTTGGAAATCATAGAAAACAACCATTCCATGATTCTACTTTCAGAGCATGTAGAAAACTTGAATTGATTAATTATGATTTGTGTGGCTCTATGTTTGTTCCTTCTACAAATGGAAATAAATATATCATGTATTTTATTGATTATTACACTAGGATGTGTTGGGTATACTTGTTGAAAGATAAATCACAAGATTTTGAAACATTTGAAATTTTTCATGTATGGATTCGAAATGAAGCTCAGTCTCGTATTTTCTCTCTTCTAATGAAAAATAATATACATCTAATGAATTTTAAAGCTACCTTCACCAACATGGGATCAAGCATCAAACCACAATTCCATACAATCCTCAACAAAACGGTGTAGCTGAAGGAATGAATAGGACACTCCTAAATATGGTTCGTTCCATGTTGTTTTTCAAGAATGTAAAATTGATGTGTCGGGATGATGTAGTTCTATGTGCAATTTATGTCAAAAACATGTGTCCATATCATGCTCTTAAAAACAAGACTCCTTATGAAATGTGGTATGGCTACATTCCTTCGGTGAGGCATCTCAAGGTCTTTGGTTCCACATGTTATGCCTTGATTCCTAAGGAGAAAAGAAGCAAGTGTTAGAGTATGATTTTCATTAGAACAAAACCCGCAAACATTAGTCTCCTCCATAATCATCAGATTTAGGATCCACGAGAGGGGAATAACCCATGTCATGAAACGTGCGAGAAGTGCTAATCCCAATATCCAACAATCTCCCCCCCCCCAAACACATGTCGGGTGAGTTTTGAACTTGAGACCTGTCTCTTTGATACCATTTGTTGGACTACAATTTTCGTTAGACCAAAAACTGCAAGGGTTAGTATCCACCATAATATTTGAAGTTAGGATCCATACGAGGGGGTTAAACCGTGTCACAAAACTCACGGGAAGCGTTGAACCCAATGTCCAACAACAAGCTTGATGTAAGAAATCAAAAGTGCATATTCTTGGGGTACTCAAATACCACTAAGGGGTATAGTCTCTATGATGAGAAAAACAAGAAATTAATTATTTCCAAAGATGTAATCTTTCTTGAATCTTCCATGAAATATGAAACTGTTGAGAGGCAACTTGATCATTTGGACAGATTCACTCGTGTAAAGACATATCATAAATTTGATGATGATCTTCCACATCTTGAAGGGGGGTCCTTATCTTGGGTCAATCTCTATAATCTCTTTTTGAGGCACCATCTTCCCCACACAAAGAAGTTCTCGCCACTTCATCAAAATCTAAAGTTCATTTGGATGATTTGATTGAGAGGATTGAAAAGATGAGGTTTGATGAGAACTCAACACCATCTCAATCAATTGAGCAACCTAGACCATGTCAGAAAGGTCCGCCTAAATGACTCACAAAACACTTGAAAGTGTTCATCCTTATGAGGTTGGAAAGATAAAAACCATAATGTCCTCAAGACAAGATGGAAGTAATGTAGATAATTTAAACTTAAGTGTTGTATATGACATGGATGTTTCATATGATTGCGAGTTGAGTTTATCTACTAACAATGAATCGAATTCCTTTAAAGAAGCCACTTCTCATGATGAATGGAAAGAAGTCATGCAGAAGGAATATGATGCTCTCATCAAGAATGTGACATGGAAGTTGGTGGATCCTCCATTTGGAACCAAACCAATCAACTACAAGTGGGTATTCAAGAACAAGTACAGATCATATGGCTCACTTGACAAGCACAAAGCAAGGCTGATGGAAAAAGAGTTTGCACAGAAAGAAGGTGTTGATTATGAGGAGACTTTTGCCCCCACAACAAAATGGGCTACCATCCGTACTCTATTTTCCATGGAAACATAGAATGGATGGAAAATTCATCAAATGGATGTGAAGACTACCTTCGTGAATGGAGACTTGAAAGAGAATGCTTTCATGTTTCAACCAGAAGGATTTGTTGTGAAGGGACAAGAACATAAGGTATGCAAGTTCATCAAATCCTTATATGGCCTGAAACAAGCACCACGAGCATGGTATGAAAAGTTAATGAACATATTCTAAATTATATTTCAATTATTTCAATCTTGACGATGCAACTTTGTTTGTCAAGAAAGTTGGAAAAACAATTGTATATCTTGTAGTACATGTAGATGATATGTTGATAATAGGGAACAATGAAAGCTACATTGCATCTATAAAGAAAGACTTGAAGAAAGGCTTCGAGATGACATATTTGGCACATCTTCACTACTATTTGGTCATTGAGGTGATTCAACATCCAAGGTTCATATTCATTTCCCAAAAGAAGTACATTGGAGAACTCTTGAACAAGTTTGGCATGGCTTAGTGCAATCATGTTTCTACTCCAATGGAGTAGAATTTGAAACTTGCATCAAAAGAAGGGAATGAATTTGAGGATGCAACCAAGTATAGACAACTCGTGGGAAGTCTTATCTATCTTACTACCACCAGACTAGGCATTTTATTTGTTGTTGGGATTCTTTCAGGTACATGCAAAAGCCTTGTGAAGGAGATTGGTTTACTACAAAAAGAGTTCTGAAATACTTGAAAGGAACTCAATATTTTGGACTAAGGTACTCTAAGGTGGATGACTTCAACCTGATCAGATATTATGATTCTGACTTTGTTAGGGATAAGGAAAATGGAGTATCAACTTGAAGTTATCTCATGAGTCTTGGATCAATATCTATATCTTGGAGATCACACAAACAATCAATTCCGACAGATTCCACAATAGAGGCAAAATATGTGGTAGTTGCAAAAGTGAGGAAGGAGATTCTGTGGCTCAGGAAAATACTTGAAGATTTTCAATAGAACAAGTGAATTCTACTCCTCTTCTAGTTGACAATACTTATGCAATCAAGTTGGCCAAGAATCCTAGATTCCATGATCGAACTAAGCACATCAACACAAAGTATCACCTGATTCGATATCATGTAGAGGCCAAGACTGTTCACTTGAGACATTGTTCCACAAATGAGAAAATTGCAGACATCTTCACCAAAGCACTTGGAAGAGAAAATTTTGAAAAGTTTATATTGATGCTTGGACTCACAAACACCCCTTCATATTAAGGGGGGGAATGTTAGACATATAATCCTTGGGATTGTGTTATTGTAATCATAATGTAAATATGAAGAGTCGTAGGTGATAGGAAGAGTCATTCGTTCATGAAGACCAATAGTCATTCTCATTGTATGTATTCACCTTTCATGTCAATGCAATACACATCAGCGTGGAGTTACATTTTCTATCAATGCCTAGCCTGACACAAATTGACCATTAAACATCTAGATTTGGTGGTTTTTCATGCCTATAATCATCAAAACTTAGTTTAGAAGTTTCATATTGAAGCCTATGATGATACTAGTTCATGTTGTCTTATTGATATACTTATTTATACTTGTGATTGAAGTG
>ML789307.1:641019-658241 GCA_009831015.1 Picea engelmannii
GAGGGGGCGAATGTTAGACTGTGAATCCCTAGACAATCACAAAGTTTGAGATCACCTTCTTATGACTTGTCATCCCTATCTACTAATGAGGTGTTGACATAATCCACTGATGAGTTGTTAATAAGATCTAGATCTAGTAGTGGTCAATTACATGTACTAGAAATTAATACCATGAAATAAATACGAGTGTTGAAAATAACTTAAATCTTTTTCCACCAAATTCTTATATCTTATTGATGTTCTATTTCTTAATATATATATATATATATATATATATATATATAACATTTACCCTAAATATTATTAATGAAATATAAAAAATATTTAAAAAATTTCTTATATATTTTTATTAAAATATATATAGATGACTAAAATTTTTCACATATTCCCAAAATATTAATAAACAATTTACAAGCTAAAAGTTTGTTTCAACTTTTTCACAACTTGTTTTATTCCATGATTTTGTAAAAAAGTTAAATTATATATATATATATATATATATATAATTTATTTTTAATTTTTTTTCACGCCCACCTAACAAAATATATATATAGTTAGGTGGGCTTGAATTTTTTTTTTAAATGAATCTTGAGCATAATTCCCAAAAATAATCTTTGCATTTCCCATGATCCTCGAAAAGGTGCCCTTATTTTTTTTTTAGGAAATAGGTGTTGAAAAATATCCCTTACATTTTTTATTTGATCTTATTTTTCGGAAATAGGAGTTGAAAAAGTATCCCTTACATATTTTTTTCATCTTCTTTTTCGGAAATAGGTGTTGAAAAAGCATATTTTTTTCATCTTCTTTTTCGGAAATAGGTGTTGAAAAAGTATCCCCTTACATTTTTTTTGAATATAGGTATCTGATTTTAACTTGTGTTATTATGATGGAAACTAAAAGTAATCCTTACTTTTTGGAAATAGGCATTTGATTGTAGTGTGTTATTATGATGTTCTTTGCTATATATGTTTTATCTTTAATATATATAAATAAAATTGAAGGATTAATGATAACACGAACTTTCATATAAATATTTTGATATATATTATAATGGTTTGGCCTTTATTATTATAAAGTGTGAAATATTTGGTATATAGTAGATTGTCGGAGTGTTTTTTTTTCCCATTAAATATAGGGTTTTAGATTTTTATAGCAAATTTTCAAAATTTATGTTTTTTTTAAATGTTGGGATTTTAGATATTATGATAATTGGTCATGTTTTAAGTAAGTTTATTATTTATAAATTTTTTTGAAAATGTTGGGATTTTAGATATTATGATAATTGGTAATTTTTTAAGTTAGAAGTAATTTACAATATATTTATTTTTATATTTTTCAAATTTAGATTTGAATAAAGGATTTTATGATAAAATTATGTTGGATAGTGAGAGTTGTAGTTAAACACAAATAATAAGCTTTTAATGTATTTTTTTTTGTCAGCAGATGTGCTCAATGGAAAATTAAATGAAATTTTCGACAGTAACATGTAAAATGATTTGGATTTTGCGGGGGTTGCAGCTAGGGTTTTCCTAGTTGCAGTCCCCATGCTTTGGTTTTTTCCTGGTGGTTGCGCGTGGCGTTTGTTTCCTGTCCCTGATCTTGGAGATTTCCCATTGAGTCTTTGAAGCACTATCTCCTCGTCACTTGTTCCCTGTTGCGGCGTCATCCTCATGGTTTTTCTTTGTTGAGAGTTTTAAATTGGGCCCTCTTCTTTCGCTGTGTCTGATTCTATGATGGTGGGCATGACTATTTCTTCCCAGAGCGTGATGTTCGTGTCTGGATCGGGTTTTCTTTAGGGAGGTGGTGCCTATCAGTGTTTGCGTCCTCAGTTTTCCTGGATGCCTTGGTTCTTCTTTCGTTCCGACGTGCAGATGGCAGAACTTCTCTGGTTTCAGTAGTTTTGTTTTCACTTTTGTGAGAGGGTTGTTTGCCGCCTAGATCTGGTTCGCTTCATCTCTGGTTTTTTCTTATGGTGGTCGAGTATCTTTTCATTGTTGGTGAGTTTCTTTAGGTGATGCTTTGATTTGGCCTTGGCTCTTTTTTACTCTGATCCATCTTCTTTTACATGGATCGGGTATTCTGTTAGACTGAGGTGCTTTTTTATCTCCGTTTGGCTTCCTCTTTTTTTCCTACAGGCATTTAAGGTGTCTCCATCCGGCCTCCCTCTCTAGTTTTGGGGTCATTGTTAGGGTTTGATGCATACCATGAGCTTCTTATTCCTGGTTTCAAAGTTTGAATATCGAGTTTTAGATTTTTCCAACCAAGGTTTGGATTTTTTGGGCCCTCTATTATTCTTGAGAGGATTGTATGCCTCTCAGACCTGGTCCAGCCTACTTCTGGGTTCTATTTGGAGGATAGCTTGACTTCCTACTCTCGGCTTGGGTCTCTTGGGGTTTCCTTCTGCAGTTTTAGATTCTTGTGACGAATCTTTCCTCTTGGGTGTGTGGATCTGGGTTTGGGTCTTGGTGTGTGGATCTCCCGCTTTGTTCTATTTCTGGTGTTGTGGTTCCTCTTTCTGGTTTCATTGGTTGTTCAGGGTTTGATGTACGCTCAGTTCTAGATTCTTTTGGTGGATTTTGATGGCTTTCCTCCTTTATTGTGAGGGTTGTGCTAAATCTTTGAGGTACTATCCTTGGGCATGTGGTGTTGTGTGCATGGCACTTTGAGGTCCTTGAAGAGGGTGTGCAGTTTTTGAACTTCTCTGTTGGTCATGATCTACTTCGATGTTTCTTCTTTCTGGTTCTGTCATAGTGAGGGTTTTCATACATCTTTGACCTGGTCCTTCCAGCCACTGGGGCCTTGTTGGAATTTCTTTTCTGGGCTTATTTCTTTGGTGGGACTTGTTGATCTGGGATTTCTGGTCTTATTGGGGATTATTTTTCCAGTTCATGTTTTTTTTTTTTTTTTTGGCTTTCCAGACAACTTTTGTGTTCCTTTTGGGATATTTCTACCCATGATTGGGTCGTGCTTAAGGCACCTACAGAATGTAATTTGGTTCTCTTCGGATGAATAAAATTACACTTTTTTCCTTGGGAAAAAAATGTATTTATTTTTGTAGCCTAGGTAGTGGAAACAATGTAGACTAGGTAGTGGACTTTGTCCATGCCGAAGGAACATTTTTCCAAGTTGGCATATAGCTTGTGTTGCCACAAAGTGTGTGGAACCTGTTGAATGTGTTGTAAGTGTTTCGCCTAAGTCTTGTTGCATATGAGGATGTCATCCAGATACACCACTACAAAAGAATTCGTGAAAGGATGCAAGATATCGTCCATCATCCTCATGAAAGTTGTTGGGGCATTTGTCAAACCAAAGGGCATGACCAGACATTCAAAAAGACCTTATTTTGACTTGAAAGAAATCTTCCATACACCTGTCTGCTCTATTGGGACCTGATGGTAGCCAAACTTCAGATCAATCTTACTGAAGTATTTGGCTCCCTTGAGTTGATCAAGGAGATCGTCGATTCAAGGAATCGGGTACTAGTTCCTGACTGTGATTTCATTTAGGGCCTGATAATCAATGAAGAGTCGTCAGGTCCTATCTTTCTTTTGCACCAACACAATTGGGCTTCCACAAGGCGATGATATGAGTCGTGTGTGCCCCTTGTGGAGTAGTCCTTGTATCTGATGCTTGATCTCCTTATTTTATAATAGAGAGCGATGATAGACTGCTCCATTGGGTAGCGGTGCGTTGGGGATCAGATCGATAGAATGCTTGACCTGATAGTGCAGAGGTACCCTAGTAGGTGAGGAGAATATGTCTTTGTATTCTTCCATGACCTTATCCACTTGATTATGCTACATGGAGAGGTCATCTGCGAAGGCCATGGATGTGGCTGCAATATTTCTCTCACTCTGAGAGAGAATCACAAAGAAGACAAAATTCTTGGTCTGAGAGATGACCTTCCTGCATTGCTTGGCAGAGATCAAGGAAATGGCACTAGGTGGGACTACCTTGGGTATCCTATACAATTTCTTGTTCAAAGTAATAATAACACTTCGATGCCTAGACTCATATACAACATGGCATTTACATAAATAAGGTTGGCCCAAAATAACATCAAAAACTTCAAGGGGAGCAACATCACACAATACCTCATATTTGAATGGATTGATCTCATACTGCAGAAAACACCATTGGTTGATGTGAAGATCGCTCCCTTGGCGAAGCCATCTGATGGTGTAGGGTTGTAGGTGCAGCGTTGTCGGCGGGGCCAGCTTCTTGATGACCTCCGCTGAAATGGGGTTCTTCTAGCTACCACTATCAACGATGAAGTGCAGCGGAGTACGTTTCACCCACATATGTGAATGAAAGAGGCAGTCGACTTCCTCTGGATCATTAGGTTCATCGGGCTTGATCTTGGTGGTAGCAACGGTGGCATTAGGCTCCATGTCAATGATCTGTCTCCCTTTTTCTAGTTCTGACTCAGAATTGGAACCTACATATTATTCAGAGGCTTTCACCTCTGCCACCAATGATTGCTTTGAGTGGAAATCAACAGTGTTATGCTAGGGGCCCTTATGGAAGTCGCACCACTTCCCAATATCTTTCTTCATCTTTATGTTTTCCTTCTTTGCTTGTTTCTTAGACTAGTTGTCCTGAGGTTGCCTATCTTTTATCTATCCTTTTTTCTACAGGTTGGGGTTGCCCTTGCCCTGCTTCCGCTGTGAGGAGTTCCCAGACCCAAACTACCATTTCTTTTGTTTAAGCTTCTGATCGATTTTAACGACATATCGATAGGTCACTCCAAGGGATGAGATGTCCAAAAACTCCATTTATGCCTAGATGTATCTATGCAGACCATCACGATACTTGAGCACCCGAATTTTCTCAAAATATTTGATACCCAACTTGGTGCGCAAGGTATCGAAGATATTTGTGAACTCTGGCACTGCTTGGTCCCTTTCCTACCGCAATATGGTCCATTTTGTATATAGGTTGTCATAATTTCCAACTGGGTAGTATTGTTCCTTAATAGCATCCTTGAAGCATTCATAGACAAGTGTGACTCTAAATAATGAGGGTTCCTGATCTAGGTGGATATTGGTGGCCACCCACCTATTCCAGTTGGCTCCTCTTGTTTGTTTTAGTTCAACACCTTCTTCTGTACTTCTTTGTAATTTTGGGTTCTACACTTATGTGGTTGTCTGAATCCATGCACATATTCCAGGTGGATACTGGTGGCCTCTCACCTAATCCAACTCGCTTATTTTATATGTTTTCATGTCAACACATCTTGTTGTACTTCTAGGGTCGTTTTGGAGCCCTAAACAATGTTTTTTTGTCTCGACACAATCAAACTATAGACTGAGTTAGAATTTGATGACGTAATGTGTAGTTCTCTGAAATACCTTTCCAACGGGCTATCACGTGCCTAAAACGAAGGTCGTATGAAAAATTTACAACCCTAGGAAATTGAGGTACCAACTTACCCATAGGGGCCCACATGACTTTTAGCATTTCACCTTCTAGGGTTAGGTTTCTGGATGTATAGGGTTTTTTCATTCATGAGTAATATCAGAAAGGCCTTTGGAGCCTCATGGTAATGATTATGCTCAGACAAATATGCGTAGCATCCACATCTATTCTCGGAGATAGCTACCACCATTCAAGCAAGTGTTTCAGTTCTGCAGTTTTATAGTTTCAGCCTATTTCATTTATTTAATAGAAGATATTGTTCACTATATATTTGTGTTGTTATTCATATATCTGTGTTTATTGTATTCAGTCTGTTAATCAATTCGTTCTGCTCCTAAATTCAGATCAGTGGTATCAAAGCGATCTACTCTTCATTTATTTTTGTTCATGCATGTCCTCAACAAGATCTAGGTACAAGAAGTTGGGACTCGAACCAATCGAGTTTTTGTAAGATCGATCGCGCTGAGCCTGACAACAAACCATGGGTGACAAAAAGAAAGATGATGGAGTAGGAGATCCTTTTAAAATGTGCTCGAGGAATCCCTTGCGCAACAAAGGAACGAAATGATGGACAACTTTGAGCGCATCCTTCGATGACTTCCCACAGGAGAAGCATATTCATCAAGCGGCCATGCAACCCCCTTCAAGGTACAGATAAATTTTGATATTCCATTATTTGAAGGCCTGATAGATGTTGATGTTGTAGATAAATGGTTGAATATGCTCGAAGGGTATTTTTCGGTCCATAATTGTTTCTATAGGGAAAATATTACTTTTTCACTCCTCAAGGTCGTTCCCCATGTTGAAGACTAGTGGGACACTTACTCTGAGAAAAGGGCCATAGAGGAATCTGCAATATTTGTGGTTTCCCCTACGTGGGATTCCTTTAGGGATGCCACTAAAGAACAATAATACCCTGTTGGAAGCTACAAGGACTAGTACACCAGATGGACCACCCTGCGTCAAGAACGAGACTAGACATTACCATATTTCACCAATATTTTCCATACCCTGCGCACCAAATTGGGTATCAAATACTCTGAGTGACATCTGGTGCTCAAATACCATGGTTGTTTGCATAGATACATTCAAACAGAAATGGAGTTTCTGGACATCACCTCGTTGGGTATGGATTATAGATACGTTTTCAAGATCAAGCAGAAGAGGTGAGAGTTTGGAACTGCAAACTCCTCACAGCTGAAGTGGGGAAAAGGCAGCCCTAACCCACATAGCAAGGGATGGAGAAAATATGGCCACTCTCAAGACAACCAATCCAAGATGCAACACGGGAAGAGCAATGAGAAGACAAAGAAGGACATGGGAAAATGGTGTGAGTACCACAAAATCCCTTGGCACAACAATGAAGACTATTGCTCCAAGTAGTCACTCATGGTCAAGCTGAAGACTTATGAGTTAGAGGTCGATTTTGATTCAGAATCAAATCCAGAAGAAGGGAAGCACATTATCGATGTTGAACCCGGTGCCATTATCACGACCATTGAATTCCAGCCAAGCAAACCTGAAGAACTAGAGGAAGTGGAATGCCTATTTCACTCACAGATGTGGGTAAAGGGGGCTCTGTTTCATTTCATTATTGATAGCGACAGTCAAAAGAACCTAATTTCAACTAAGGTCGTCAAGTGGTTGGACTTGCCAACGACACTGCACCCATATCCCTACACCATCGGGTGGCTTCGCCAAGGAAGAGATATTTGTGTCAGCCAATAGTGTCATCTGCCCTATGGAATCAATCCTTTCAAAGTTGAGGTATTGTATGATATTTCTCCCCTTGAAGTTTGTGATGTTCTTTTAGGAAAACCATATTTCTGAAAGCGTCATGATGTGTATGAGTCTAGACCTCGCAGTGTTATTATTACTTTGGGTAGACAATTGTACAGGGTACCAGAGGTAGCACCGCCTACTTCTATTTCTTTAATCTATGTTAAGCAATGCAGTAAGGTCATTTCACAGAATGGAAATTTCATCTTCTTTGTGATGTGTGCTCATAGTAGGCAGAAGGTCATCGCCACAACCATGGCCTCTACACAGAGCCTCTCTTTTCAGTAGAACAAAGTGGATGGGATCATGGAATAATATAGAGACATCTTCTCCTCACCCACCGGGGTATCGACGCACTACCAATTCAAGTATCCAATTGATCTGACCCCTAGTGCACCTCTACCTAATGGACCGGTCTATCGTCGCTCACTGATGGAAAATGGCGAAATCAGGCATCATATCCAAGAGATTCTACAAAAGGGGAACATCAGACCCAGCTCCTCCCCTTGTAGAAGCCCGATTGTACTGGTGTAGAAGAAGGATCGGACTTGGTGACTCTGCATTGATTACAAAGCCTTAAAAAAAATCACAGTTAGGAACCGGTACCCAATTCCCAGGATTGATGACATTCTTGACAAACTCAAGGGGGGGAATTTCTTCAGCAAGATTGACCTAAAGTCCGGCTACCACCAGTTTCCCATCAAACCACCTGATGTATGGAATACATCCTTCAAATCTAAATAAGGTCTCTTCGAATGGTTGTTCATGCCCTTTGGCTTAACCAATGCACCAACCACTTTCATGAGGTTGATGGATGATGTATTGAGACCCTTCACCAACTCTTTTGTGGTGGTATATTTGGGTGACATCCTCATCTTTAGAATAACTTGGGAGGAGCACATGTGACATATTCAATATGTTTTGATCATTTTGTGACAACACAAGCTATATGCCAACATGGGAAAATGCTCTTTTGGCATGTCAACACATCTTGTTGTACTTACAAGGTCGTTTTGGAGCCCTAAACAATGTTTTTTTGACTCTCCATAGTCAAACTGTGGATGGAGTCAGAGTTTTATGGTGTAATGTGTATCTCTCTGAAATACCTTTCCAACGGGCTATCACACACCTAAAATGGAGTTCGTATGCAAAATTTACAACCCCAGGAAGTTGATGTACCAACTTACCCATAGGGGCCCACATGACTTTTGGTGTTTCGCCTTCTAGGGTTAGGTTTTTGGATGTCTAGGGTTTTGGCATTCATGAGCAATATCAAAAAGGCATTTGGAGCCTCATTGTAATGATTCTGATCAAACGGATGTGTGTAGCAGCCACATCTCTTCTCAGAGATAGCTACCACCATTCGAGAAAGTGTTTTAGTTTTGCAATTTTACAGTTTCAACCTATTTCATTTATTTAATAGAAGATATTGTTCACTGGATATTTGTGTTGTTATTCATATCTCTGTGTTTATTTTATTCAATGTGTTAATCAGTTCATTCCGCTTCTAAATCTGGATCAGTTCCTCCATTTTCTTTTTCTAACAAAAAGTCTCTCACCAATCTTTGACACGGGGAACAACTTTGAGGAGCGCAAAAGTAATATTTTCTCTATTCGAAAAGTTATGGACAAAAAAATACCTTTCTAGCAGATTCAACCATTTGTCTACAACATTTGTTTCTATATAACCTTCAAATATAGGAATATCAAAGTTGATATGTACCTTGAAGGAGGCGACACCTCCACTCGAGGTAGATGCATCGCTTGTCAACAATCGTCAAAGGATTTGTGCAAAGTTGTACATCATCTCGTTCCTTTGTCGCTTGAGGGCTTCCTCGAGAAAAATTTTGAAAGTATGTCTCGTCTCGTCGTCTTTCTTTCGCCCTCCATGGAAAGTTTCTTGGGCATGCGAGAGCAGTTGTCCTCAAGAGAAACAAGCTCAAGACCCAACTTTCAATATCCTGACCTTGTCAGGGATATGCACTAAAAACAACAAGGAGCAGACCGCTCTGATACCATTGATCTGAATTTATGATAAGAATGAAATGAAAACACAGATTTATAATATTAACATAGAAACACA
This sequence comes from Picea engelmannii, assembly GCA_009831015.1. Classification (NCBI taxonomy): domain Eukaryota; kingdom Viridiplantae; phylum Streptophyta; class Pinopsida; order Pinales; family Pinaceae; genus Picea; species Picea engelmannii. The sequence continues at coordinate 650,300 of ML789307.1, forward strand.
GTGAATAACAACAACGATACAGTAAAAATGGACTTCTATTAAATAAGAAATATGCTAAAACTGTAAAATGCAAACTGAAACAAGCTTGCTAGAATGGTGGCAGCTTATCTCTGAGAAGAGATGTGACGACTATGCTCATTCACAAGAAGCTCAGTACAATGAGGCTCTGAAGGCCTTTTTACAATAAACATGAATGACAAAACCCTATATGTCCAAAATCCTAACACTAGGAGATGAAGCACCAAAAGTCATGTGGGCCCCGTTGGGGTAAGTTTTACATCAACTTCTCAGGGTCGTAACTTTTGCATACGATCTTCATTTAGGGTGCACAATAGCTCCTTGGAAAGGTATCAAAGAGGAGATTCATTTTTGGGGCTCAATATGAGCCTTTGGTAATCATTGAGGTGCTTGATCGTGAAAAAACATCGTTTACGCCCTCAAAACAACCCCAGAAGTTTGGGAACCGAAAAACTGCTAAAAATAATAAATTGTCATAAAACTATTTTGAGCCAGTTGGAATAGGTGGGCGACCACCGATATCCTTCTTGATCAGGAAAGAAAGTTGGAAAAGGGAAAGTGAATCAAGGACTGTTAGACGAGGTAGGCCTAGATCTAGTAAGAACCTCAGTAAATTAAACTCTTCCAACAAGCAAACTAAAGTAGAAATGGAAGCTAGAGAAACTGCAACAAGATACCATAAGAGATTCACTTCAAAAATTAAGGTATAGGTTGAAAGGATTGAGAAAAAAGTTAAGGAGAAACAAGCCAATACATCTTCTAAGGCCATTAATGATGAAATTATACAATGGATTCTAGGCACAAGTTTCTCTTGCAATTGGGACACGAAGTAATTCAAGGAGATCAATCTTTGTTGACACAATAAATCCATCATTACCCAGGTGATGAAAGAATAATGTATCTAACAAAAGACCATTCTAGATGATTATTTGGACCATAAATATGAGGCACAGTTTGGGATATAAATAGCTATGATTAAAAAATAAGAACATTATTTCCCACATGACTTGAAATAAATTGAATTAAATTCTACTTAAATTAACATTTCTTCAATTATTTGTAAATATTTTCATTTTTTTAATTATAAACTCAACTCCACATTAATAAAAACTTTTCTTATTTTTTTTATTATCTAAATGTATACTTTTCTCATTTTTAATCTCCACTTACAATCATCTTATTTATGCTAAATGCTATTAAGCTTAATTCCCACAATAACCTTAATTCACTTAAATTTATTATTTCATCTTGTTTGCTTAAAACTATTTACCTTATTTTCCAAAATGGACTTGATTCACTTAAAAAAACTATATTATTTTCTTTTCGACCAAGTGTTTCTCACAATAAATTATATTCATTCACGTGAACTTATCCGATTATCTAGTTCAAATAGAATCATAATCATTTTTCACCGAAAATGAGTTACATAGTTAACTACATGTGGCAAAATAGTAACTTCCACCTCCTTTAAAAAGTTACCATTTAACACTTTATTCAAATTTCAAGCTTCTTAACTTTAGTCAGGTTTCAAGCGTGTACACCTTTATTCCCAATCCCTTTTTTCCATAGAAAATGATGCTTTATATTTATAAAAATATAAATGGTTCCTTTACAGAGATGTCCCAAACATATAATTCGGATAGGGCCTTCCTCACTAAAAAGAACCAGCATAGGCATCAATAACATAGTGAGGAACAACATGCATGAAAACAATGGCTATATCTAACTTCGCCCAACAAATAGAAACAAAAAAGGGCAGTCTGACATATATAACCATGGAGAGGTTAGTGTCCAACATAATTCCTCAAAAAACACATGAATCCAGAAGCATAGTCTAATAAAGATCTAAAAATTGATGAGGACCCTCATGTTCCTCGTCACACTGACAATGGACTATTCTCCCCGGTGCTTGTAATAGAGAAAAATTGGACATGTTGTCTGCAACTTTGTTATTTACCCTGTAGACATGTGCAAAAGAGATTTTCTGAAAAAGCTTGATGGTCTCCCTAAGAAGGTCCTTCTAGCATTCCAAGGCAGCCACCTGTAGATGTCCCTTCCCTTTCAATCATTCAATGATGATGTTTGAATTGCCTAGAACATGTATATCCAAGATCGAAAAACAGGATGCCAGTGTGAGGAGGGCCCACGCTCCCAATAGCTCGGCTTTAGTGTTTCTTCCCGACCCACAGTTGAAAAACCATTTATAACTTTTTTTCTCATTGATCTTTATTCTGCCACCAGATCCACAATTGTTGCCCGATGTCATTGCTACTCCATCGAACCACCCAATCACCCCGACTCCTTCCATATTTGTAGGAATAACAGCGCGACAGGAAACTTTAGTTTTGGGAGTACACACCTGCGAATCTGAAATCAAAAGAAAAACCACTTTCTGGATACTAGGGATACCATCTTAAAATATGACCAGGTTCCTTTCCTTCCAAGTGTACCAACAAATGATGGTTGGTAATCTTGGGAACAATGTGTTTTGTGCTTTCCATGATTTGAAAATACTCACTAGCATATCACCCGTCCACCTTGTTGTGAGATTTAAGGATGAAGTAATCTTGTTCCGGACAGTAGTGACGAATGTACATCCCACAAACAAGTGATATATAGTCTCCAAAGTTTGTTTTCACAACTGACACATGCCTATACCTAAGAATCCTCTGCGTTGTAGATTATCCCAGGTGAGGATTTTGTTCTCAGCAGCTAACCAAATAATTTTTTTTATTATCAATGAGCAAGCCCAAGACCATAAAGCTTTCCTCTAGCCACCTATTACATAGTTCCAACTCTTATTCTCCATAGCCACAAATGAGTTTTTAACAGAGATCTGACCCAATGCATCTCCCCCTAACCAAATTAGCTTATCTAGCTTCTTAAGTAATAACACACCAGCATTAATAAGAGCTCCACGAAAAAGCTTCCATTCCAAAGAGAGACCACCCGCTAATTCCAAGTCCTCGCTAGATCTCCAATTTGTGTTGATCATCCTCACGCGAGGTTCGCATTGTGCTTGATAAATATAATGTATGCATTTTCTGTTGATAGTAGAGATCAATTCTTCAGACAATATTGCCCATTCCCCCATCCCCAGAATGTCACCTCTTCCTAACACAATAGAGTGTCCTATCCCCAGACACCAAGCCAACCAATGAAGTATAATATGTAATGATTTTAGAAGGTGTTTCCAGGTTTTAGATCCTTTAGCATCCATAACATTTATCGTGCACATCCAACGAGCAACAAAAACAAAGGGGAAGTATTTGTCTTTTAAAATGCGGTGCCATAATCCTTCTTGCATGAGTGCTCTCCATAAAGTGTTTGTTTCCAATGCTCTACCAAATCAAACTAGATTTCTCAAGCCCCAACCCCCATGTTGTTTTGGGCGAGCAATAAGTTTCCAATCACACATGTGGATCTTCTTCTGCTTTTTGCACCCAGACCATAGGAAACTGAAAATTAATTGTCAAATTCTTTGAAGGATCTGGGAAGGCAAGTTTGTCAAAGCCAACCAATAGACTGGTTTTCTTTCAAGAACTGCCTTAATAAGGATTAAACGTCCCCCAATAGTAATCCATCTATTGCACCAGTGGCTTATCCAACATTCATACTTGTCAATAAACCACTGCCAGTCCTATGTTCTATACCTGTCAATCTTCAAATAATAGCCAAGATACCTGAAACCAACCGAAAGATCAATGACATTATAATGATAAATAGCCTTCAAATTTTCCAAAACATTTTGTTGCAAACCATACTTAAGGAATGTAGATTTCTCTTCATTTATATTAAGACCAGTTGCATTGTAAAAACTTCCCAACACCCTTTTAATTTCCTGCCACTCCGCCAATGATGCATTAGTCATAATAAGAATATCATTGACAAACAGAAGATGTAGGACCTTGATAAGCCTTGATACTTTAATGCCCATCAGAATACCTTCCTCCTGACTTTTCTTTAATGTTAGACTCAAGCCTTCCATGATTAATATGAAAAGTAGGGGTGACAATGGGCACCCCTATCGAAGCCCTCTACCACTATTGAAAAACCCGAAAAGATCCCCATTTATTAAGATTGCATAAGTTGTAGAATAAATGCAACCCATAATCCACTTAGTCGTTTGTATACCAAAACCACATTGTAATAAGACCATCGTGAGAAAATCCCAACTTACACAGTCATAGGCTTTCTTCAAATCTATCTTGAGGATTAATGCTTAGAGCTTTTTGTCTTTTATATTGTGTAGACATTCCTGCATCATCCCAATTGCATTTATAATTTTCCTTCCTTTTAAAAACCCAAATTGTTCCTCAGACAAGGCATGTGACAGGATCGGTCTAATACGTTTAGCAATAATTTTAGAAAAAATCTTATAGCACAGATTGCATAGAGAAATCGGGCGAAAATCCTCAAAGGTGGTAGGGCCATTCACTTTCAGAATAAGAGAAGAAAAAGTCGAATTAAGAGCTCTGCTCACTTCTCCAATCAAACACACTTCCTCTACTACATCCAACAAATCTTTCGCAACCAAATCATAGAAATGCATATAGAATTCCACGGTCCATCCATCTGGGCCAGGACTTTTGTCTTTGGCGAAACCTTTTAATACCTCTAAAACTTCCTCCTTTGTAACAGGTTTTTCTAATTGCATAACCTCTTCCTCATTTACCATCCGTGGGAATAATCCCACCATTGCCACCTTATCCTCAATCGTATTGATGCTTGATATTTATAGAAGGAATTGAAATATCTCTACTCTTCCAATTTAATATCATCCTGTCCATAATGAACCTGACCCGAATCATCTTTCACCTCCCAAATATGTTTTTTGTTCCGCCTATAGCTGGTGAAATGATGAAAATATTTAGTGTTTGTGTCCCCACTTTTGATCCATGTTGCCCTGCTCTTCAAACGACAGCGCTCCTCCTCAGCCATGAACAATTTATTTCTATCATTTTCAAGATAATTTATCCGGGATCTAATTTCATGACAATAATCATTTTCCAGAAAATGCTTAGTAAGATGAGCGATCTCCAATTCTAAACTTTTATAAGCTATAAGTTCCTTCTTCTTCTTTTTCAACCAGCCACAACTTAACCTTATATTTCAACAAAGATAGCTTCCTAGATAGTCTACTTTGTGCTCCATACCCCTCTGTTGCCAGATGGTTACCCCAAATAGACCGAACTAGATCACAAAAAGACTCTTCTTGTAAACAATTAGGATTGAATTTAAAAGGATAAGCAACCGGTTTGTAACCATAATATAGCTGAAGTATCACCGACGCATGATCTGAAACAAATGGGAGCTCCACCCACGATCTATACCTAGAAACATCACATAAGAGTGTTTCTGAAACATATGCCTTGTCTAGTCTTTTCTGGATCTCATTCGTCCCTTTCCTACCATTGTGCCAGGTGGGCATTAGCACCATAGGCCTCACATCCACTAAATTATTATAAGTGAAAATATTTTTAAGAAAGTCCACCAATGGATTGGATAAGGCCACCTCACCCCACACTTCATTGAGGCTAGTAGTAAAATTCAAATCCCCTGCAAGGATGAGATTCTCCTGTGCTAATACACCTTTAGCTTCTATCTGTTCCCAGAAAATTCTCTGACCCGAGCACGACCCATAAGTATTTATGAAACTGATCCTTTTTTTATCAGGAATCAAGAGTGTGTCCATGTTGGGGAGGTAGGCCGTCAGGAACAATTTCAATTATTATCGAATCATGATGGGTTAGACCTCCACCAGATTCCAAGAGGCACTTTTTGAACAAATTTGGTAAAGACAAAAGTGACATAGAAACCACGGTTCACCAGATTCATGAAAGGCTTGATGTGGCCCTATAATGGAAATAGAAATAATACGGAATGGGGACATTGTTGATCAATTGGAACTGACTATGATTCCACTAGGGGCACTGAGAGAGATCTGGATTCTACACCTTGTGCAGAGATACAAAACTATTCTCACATGAGATACCTTAACGTGATGCAACAAGTATATTTTTTTTTCGAAGAACTGCAACAAGTATATATAGGGGATAGAGACATGAGAGAATGCCTCAACCAATTTGTGGTTGTATCCAATAGTGAAAAAAAATGACAAAGTGCTTTATTAACCCCAGATATCGATCATGAGGATGGAGATTGTGAGGAATTAAACAAACTTGATCTTACTCCCATGATTTGAGAGGGTGAGGGTGGGGTTGACTTCACCTCCACCTTACTTGTGAATTATGAGGGACAAGGGATCTGAGATGATTGTAGAAGTCATGGATTTTGATCTCTCTAGTTGTTTTGCATAATACTTGGATGGCGATATATGTTCATAACATATAGAGATATTGGCTATGAACGTTTGGGCTACACAGAGATCCCCGGGGGATTCAAGAAGTTCATATTTGTATAATTGAAGAAAGAAACAAATAACTGTTAGATTTAAATCGATTCTAAAATATGCGGAATAAAACTCTTCAAAAGAATCGAAATTTAGATGCCAAAATGGATCATACCTCCGGCCATTGATGTTGCTTGAGTTTGACTAATTGTTGCAGAAGTTTTCCCAGTTCCACACTAATTTTACTTTCCTTTTGCTTTCTGTATGACACTTCCAAGCTCTGCTCACTCTAATTGATGGTGTAAGACTGAAGGAAATTGATTGAATTAAGAAAGCTTGGGGACCAAAACGAAATCTTTATAGCCAAGCTTCCATCAAGCCTCTGTTGGCTAACTGTTAACTGTTCCACATATCTAGGTAGAGAACCATATGGAGTAATGGACCATTCCAGAAGCTCCCAAATGAGAAAACGGTTCCAGTTGGTTTCCAAATGAGCTGTCGATGGTTGAATATAGTTCGGGTTGGTTTCCCGGCGGTTCAATACAGTTACGGTTCTGGTTGGTTTCACGGCGGTTCAATACGGTTAAGGGAGCGGCGGTTAAATACGGAAGGGAGCTTACATTCTCCCACTTGGTCCATACTTCCAATCTTAATGTCTCATCTTAAAACCTATTGATAATCTGTATTAAGTAATAGATACATGAATCATGGCGATAAGTCCTCTTATGACATGTATTATCTGCCATGTATTATTATGTACTTATTTCTTTTATAATTTATGTGACAACAATTTCTTAATGAATAAACCTTATGTTTGTTCTTGGTCCTACACAAATGAATTCTCTCAAATCAAATTAAGGTGCACATAAATATGAGGAAAACATCACAATAATTAAGAATTTCATTAAAATAACATTGTCCATACAATGAGAAACTACATAATGGAACCAAGTCCCATATTCATTACATGCTCCTTGAATTTAAACGGTGGCATGCCCTTAGTCAAAGGATCAATGATCATCAACTCCGTGTTGACGTGCTCAATGACTACTTTCTTTTCTTTAACACGTTCCCTTATGGCTAAATACTTAATGTCAATGTGTTTATTTCGACTCCAACTTTTGTTGTTTTTAGCCATAAAAATAGCAGCTGAATTGTCACAATACATTCTCAATGGCTTGGAGATAGAATCCATAATTCTAAGCCCATAAATGAAACTCTTAAGCCATACACCATGTAAAGTAGCCTCAAAACAGGAGACGAACTCGGCTTCCATAGTAGAAGTGGCAATCAAGGTCTGCTTGGCACTCCTCCATGATACAGCTCCACCGACCATCATAAAAGTGTATCCTGATGTTGATTTGCATGAATCAACACATCCAACAAAGTCAGAATATGAGTAGCCAATTACTTCCAAATTTTCTATCCATCTATACATAAGCATGTAGTTTTTGGTTCCTTGAAGGTGCCTCATTACTTTCTTTGCAGCTCTCCAGTGGTCTATATTTGGATTACTCTGATATCGTCCCAACATTCCCACAACAAATGCAATGCTGGGTCTTGTGCAGACCT
>ML789308.1:6346-46959 GCA_009831015.1 Picea engelmannii
AGCTGCTTTTACCTCCTGGGCCTTTAGCCCCTTCTTCCCACAGGATAAAGTGTAACCCCTCGAATAGGTCATCCTAATGCCCAGACTAGGGGAATGGGATAGATGAATGGGAGATAAGATGTAAAATGATAATATGGTGAGAGTGGATGATGGCTCTTCAAATCCCCCCTGGTGGCTAACCAAAACCTATGGATACAAGCTTGCCAGGGCACCTCGTTAATCCCCTCAACCATGGTCAAGTGGGTTAGTGTAAGATCCAAGCAGTTGTCAGCAATGTAAGGAACCTGATGCATATATCTGAAAGTTATAATGATCAAACATGACACATACCATGATACCTGGACCAATTACCTCATGGAGCAAGAGTCTTCTCCGATGCAAGTCCAAGCCGATGATGATGGATGCTGCTGCTGCTGACAGGACAAGTCTGATGAAGAAGAAGAAGGATGGGCCCTCCAGGGCCATGCTCAGGTCAATCCTGCTCTCGGTACTCCATGTCTAGGACTTGTGGGCCTCGAGACATGATCTCCTAGTTATCCCTAGAAATCGGGGATAATACGTCTTAACACTGAATCTGCTCTAGAGTACATTCTTGGGTTAGGGAGGACTTCTAGAAAGTCCTTCATTGGTTCAACATTGATAGTTTGTGGGTTCATTACAAGATGAAATTATCATTGAAGTTTATCATTCAGCATCAATGGTTCACGGAATCATTGGCCAAATTTAGTACCTTATTCCAGTTCCTTGTTCCAAAGTTGTGTATGATCATGGAGATCTGTGCAGAGATCCACATATCCTAAGGGATACCACATTCGGTGCATTAGTTCAGACAGTTTCAAACCTGTGAATACTTAAAACCATCTTCTTAAAAGGTAACTAGGGAAGGTACACTATCACCTCTTTATATTCCCTCCGCACTTCAGAGTCTCAGACTAGTGCTTGCTAGCCTCAAAGGGGAATCCCTACTAGGTTTGTTAACTTTTAACATTGTAAACAATTGGAAGGGCAATATTTTATTGAAAATAATTTTTTTTTTGAAATGTGTATTTAATTTACTGTTGCCAATTGAAGTACAATTACTTTTGCAACTTTTTACCATGCAAAGGTTAGAGGAAAATATACCCTTTCAACTTGAAATGAAGAGTAACTCTTTAAATTTGATCACTGGCTGCAGCAATCGACATTGGCCCTCTGCAAGTAAATGAGACCCTGTCATGTTGGTAGATGTGCCACTTGCATCACAAAAATCTATCAGGACAATCACTTCTTACCTCGTAAATTAAGACTAATTTTAATCTTAATGTGCATTTGCCATAAACAGTGTAGTAAGGCCCATCCATATTGACCCACTGAAATTCATAAGGATATTAATGAGCCAGAGTAGGTAGAAAAACATCCTGTACCGATAGGGATAATCCTTAATCATCTAATGGGGTTATATTCAAACTTCAGTAAATTCCTTGTAAATTTTGACCTAAAATCATCATGACTTCCGGCTAACCATATTCTTGAAGGAACTTTCTCTCAGGTGTGTCACTCTTTTTGCCCATGCTTATTGAGAGAAAAAAGATCAGAAATCCTTTTTTGATGTTCTTCTTTACGTGATTTACTATGGCTCAATCTGGAACACATTTTATGAACTTGGTATTAGTTGGCCCAATACTGAAAATGATGTAGTGCTTTGCAGGTCCTCTCTTTGCTGCTGGCAACAATCCTTCGAGCCATGGTGTCACCTACAAGAAGTGATTATGATAGTGATGATGACTATTTCTTACCAAGAGCTAGCAACCGTCAACATCTTTTGAGGGTTGACAGTTCCTATGCCCCTGTTTCAAATGAGAAAAGATTCCAACCTTACAGATGCATGGAGCAAAAAAATGCGAGAGATGGTAAGTTGTATGTTATTTGAAAGAAAATATATATTTCAATTGCCTAAAAGAGGCTTTGCTTAACAACTGTTCTGTGCTACTGCAGTGATTTTTGGACACTGATAAATTCACATAAGATTCAGATGATTCTAGAACTTTGGCTTCAAATGCAATTCAAACGATAAAAAAAACAACTGCTGCACTTGGTCAGTGAATAAGCTAATAGTTCCTAGATGCGGTTGCAAACCTTGTACTCTTTGCAGCAATATGCCATTTGTTTGGGTTGAGTATAGCTTGGGATTGAGTGTAAGGCCAGATGGCTATTATGTACTTATAATGGTTTGTATATGCCGATGACCATGTTGGATGGTAAAAAATAGGTGTATATCAGATGCTATTTATAAGTTTATTTCCTTGTTGATATTCAGTGCAGGAATTTATTAAATATACATAGTATTTTCACTGTGCTTTTAGGTGGTGTTTCTTGTTGCTTTCTCTGACCTGTTTTAATATGTGCAAAAGTCCTCAGGAATTTGGAGTTTTTAATGGTCTTTGTTTACTTTATGTTATGGTGCTTGCATTATGTTCTGGAGCAGTGCCTTGCAGTGATGCCATAGAGGTTGATGGAAACAGTTATCATTTTCGGTATGCATGAATTAAATGTGGTCCTTGGATCATTTTGATAGTTTTAATGGGTATCATATCTCTCTAAGAAATATTGTGTCATTTACATGAGCATGAATGAAAACTTTACATCTGTTATACAGTTAGAAAAATTTACTTAATTTAAGCATTAGTTATTCCTATGTTTGAAATGTCCTTATAGAGCATCATTAACAGATAATTTACTCTGCTCACAATGTTTTCTTTTCTGTTTTGCCTGGAGGCTTGCGTGGCAGCAATTTATTTTAATGCACATGCATGCGGTCAAGTGGCAAGTGGTTGGAATCATTGGACCCATGTTTGAAGTTCCATTCACATGCTCCTCAATTGGTAGGGGCAGTAGTCAAAACCAGGCCGACTAGAGTTAGAATCTCATGCTGTATCTACATTTGCTTGAATTTGGATCTGTTATAAACTTAGACAGCTAGAGTCTCATTGTCGGATCTTCACCTACTTGAATCTTGCTCTATAAAATCTGCACCAAATGGTGCCAAGTGATAAATAAATTGTATATTCACTAAAACATAAAATTGCACTCTAAAGCCATTGGGTGTGCCAATGGGGTTGGGATTCAACAGTAAGGGCTTTGGTATTTCAAGACACCTACCAGGGTTCTTATCTGTCTGAGTGCATGTGCATAAGTGGTGCTTTTAGTGTTCCGGTTCACCTACATAAGCATTTGACCTCTATTATACAGTTAAATTCCCGGGCTTGGATCTTTGGCTACTCAAATTTAGCTCTATTAAAACAGTAGTTTAAAAAATTACGCTTTAAAGCATTTGGATGTGCCATTGGGGTTGTGATTCAACAGTGAGGACTGGCATTTCAAGTTGCCCACCGAGGTCCCTATCTTTTGGAGGGCATGTTCTTAAGTGTTGCCTTCGGATGCCTGTTTGCTTACATAAACAGGCTAATTTGTGGTATAACCCTTGTGGGTCAGATCGCTCCATGCAAGTGGAGCCCTGGGTAATTCTTCCAATAGATTCACTTTCAAGGAATAAAAGAAACCCTTGTATTTTTTTCATAAAATCGCCTATTGTAAGAATGATTGAATGAAGTTCGAACAACTCATGTACTAATGAATTTTTAGCTTTATGTTTTTCAATGAGCCGAACCTCTCTCCTCTGAAATCTTAAAAGCTATTTTATCCTTCGTCTTTCCTCTTCTGATTCATTGGAAAGAAGTTTCAATCTTATATAGCATTTTAACACAACAATGAACAATTATATGTAAATTGTGTTTTAAAGACTTCGGACTTTCCTAGACATTTGGCTTTCAAACTTATCAAATCCCAAACGTTAAGCCTTTCATACATACCAAACCCCAAACATTAGCCCTATCAAAACATACCAATATTTTGAACCAAAATCAAGTGAATTTAATTCAAGAATTAAATCATTGTATATGTGATGTGTGACCCATTCAGTTATGTATTGTTTTTCATACCAATGAATATGAAAAGAGCAAAATTTCCATGGCATAGGTTAGTTTTAGGTATAGAATTGCCAAGAGAGTTGTTGATGAGGTTAAAAGATCGTTATGTTATTCAATGGGTTTTTGTTTCTGTCCATATGACATGAGTTGCAAAGGGATAATAACAGGTACAAGTTCAAAGTGATTTTGGTGGAATAAGCATCCTTTAAGTAGTGATGTTCTCAAACTAGTGATGTTATCAAACGCAAATCAACACACTACTATTGCATATACAAATCTGAATTAAAATAGTAATAAGAAATATGATAGGATAAATGTTCAAATAATAAAAAACAATGGAATGGAGACATTTGCACACCCAAAAGTAGATATCCAGATAATAAAGGAAAACTTCTTGTTGGTGAGATTAAAAGATTGTTTTGCCATTTAACTAGTTTCTGTTTCTTCCCATATGACATGAGTTGCAAAGGGATAGGGCTAGGTGCAAGTCCAAAATGATTTTGGTGGAATACGCATCCTTTAAATAGTGATGTTCCCAAATGCAAATCAACACATTACAATTGCATATTTAAATCTGAACTAAAATAGTAATAAGAAATATGATAGATTGAAGTTCAAATAACAAAAAACAATGAGATAAAAGAACAATGGAGTGGGGGCATTTGCACACTCAAAAGTAGATATCTAGATAATAAAGGAAAACTTCTCCACGATGTACTCAAAAGACTAATATGATGTGATTGATTGATACATATAAATTATTACAAGAGAGGGGTTGACTCCTATTTATAAAAGAGGGATTAAAGCCTTAATTGTAATCCAAGCTATCTTTATGGAGTAATTAGGACTTTATCTAACTAACTAATTTTAATCACATTAAATATGTATTTGAGTCCTTATTTAGCATAAATAGCCTTGCACAAAATATCAAAGGACTAAAATTATTATGAAATTATGATTACATATAAAATTGCTCCCATTCATAAATTTATTTGCATATTAAAAAATGTGTGTTTCATTACACAACATGCCTCCCCCTTGAAATGTTTTCCTCAAAGCTTGAGGACTACGTAGTAGTTCACCCATGTGATTTATTTTTCGTGTGCTTCTTTGGATTTTTCTTGAATATAAGCATATGTATCCACTCAAATGGGTATAAGCTTTGAGAATAATATTTTCTAATAAATTGAATAAACTCATTCATCATACTTCGTTTAAGATTCTCAATAGAGTCATATGAGTGCAAGTGTGGGTCAACCAAGACACTAGGATTCAAGTGATCTAAACCATTGTCGACATAGATGTAAAACACTAGTTGTGGGCTTAGAGAGAACATTTCCAATGGAGAAGATTCATGTCGAAAACACGATTTCAGCACTTGCTCATCATTGGCTTCAATGATTTATTCTTCTTTTTCAACCTGACTATTATATTCACTAAAACAATTGTAATAGAGAGGAAGAGATTCTTTAAATAGAATTCAAGAAATGCAATGGCCTCAGTAACATGTCAACAAAACCAATATGACAACGAGACCAAACTAAAAAAATGTCTGATTTTTTTTAACAAGAAAGTTTATACATAAACATTGTCACTATAATGACATTGGCATGATTCCATGTCTCCTCTTTCCCTATATGTGTGTGTGTGTGTGTGTGTGTGTGTGTGCACATACACACACACACATACACACACACACATACACATGTAATATATATTGATTAAGTCACGATTGTCAAGCCTATATATATATATATATATATATATTCCTTTTGTGTCTATAGAACTAATTGTGGTTTTAGGCTTGGCAATCATGACCTAATCAGACCATGTCCATACAATAAGCACGATCATTTTCGGGGATTGTGACTATGTACATTGTAGGTCATGATCACAAACAAAACACTATTTAAATTTGCAAAAAAAAAAAATTGAACATTTTCTTCAAGCGACAATTAGTTTCGAAAGCTACAACATACTTACAAAAAATGTAGTAGGCTCAACTCAGTGAATCAATAGGCCTAAGGTAATTTCACAACTAGTCAATTAGAAAATCTAAGAAACTGCAATTTGAAGAAGGTTGCATAGTTGCCTAGATAGGAAGAAATCATTTCCATTAGAACGACAATTAGAACAACTTTGTTATAACTGAATAAGAGGGCCAATCTTCTCCTCTTGAAAGCATTAACATTATTTTTAGCACCATAAAACCCATAGCAATTTTCATAGGCTTATAGAAAATTTTCATGTTAACTACAACAAGAAGTTAGCCACCAAAACTATCTAGTTAGGACATTCATAAGTAACCTAGATCCTCAATTTAACAATCATAAGGCATATTTTTTACCATCTCAAAAACCATATTACATCTACTCTAATCCTCTTTTCAAGAACACAAATATCATAACCAATCTAAGAGTATAAACATCTACATGAAATTTTGTATATAAACACAAAATTGTCCTTGACCAAAAGACCAATTTTAGTAGTCGATTGAGTGTTCAAGCCTCCAATTCCCTTGCCTTTGTCAACTCGATTTATGCCAACTAGTTTCCTCTCTACCATACCTAGGGAAAACTTTTTCCCTTGGGAGACCCAAGTTATGGGGGATCACAACCAAGAGCAGAAATAGAAATACACCAACAATAATATGCACTAGTCAGGCAAGCAATGCACCTCTAACAAGGGGATTAGTACAACAATGTTTCCCATCTTCCTTCACTATATCTAGCTTACCATGCAACTGAAGTTTAACAATATTATAATATTCTTTTTCTTATAATAAATAATTTTCATTTAAATAACACTTTTCTCAAGTTGTCACCAAAAGTGAGTATTTTGTAATGTGAATTAATTTAACGATGGGGTTCACTTACGATTACCTTGTTCTAGCTCAAAATCTGGAAGGTTCCAGTTGTTTAGGAGTAAGGACTCCACACCCTTACTGTGTGGGCCCCAATCAAAATCATGAGACATGTCACCTCCCAATCTGGAAGGTTCCAGTTGTTTAGGAGTAAGGACTCCACACCCTTACCGTGTGGGGCCCCAATCAGAATCATGAGACATGTCACCTCCCATGGGGAAGTACTCTCAGTAAGAATTCCACCTCTACTCTTGGATAGGCATGCTCATTTATCTAACTTCCTTATCTCATGTATCCTCCAAAGAGATTTCTACATCTCTATCCCAGGACTGATTAGATGAGCCAAACCACCTTTACTCAATCAGACATAAGAAATCCAATGCATCTTGGTCGTGTGTCATACCAATATGTTGGTGAGTTTGCAAGGCTTCACAATATGACCCATAGATCATTTCGGGGGTGAAATTTCGCTCATGGGCAAAATTAAGGGGTTCCAAATTTTAATTGGGGCGAATTTTTTGTATTGTAGTGTTTTTTTATTATTTTATCATTTGCCCCTAATTTATTAAAAAAAAAATCATATAGAGGGTTAGCCCAGGGTTTTATGAGGGAGAGGGAAAAAAAATTCGCCCATGAAATTTCAAGTTGCAACTTTCGTTCGCTCGATTTCCAAAAATATGGGAATTGATGGTAGTGAATTCGCCCTCCCATTTAGTATATTTCAGGGTTCACGCTTTCATTCGCCCCAATTTTAGGGTATGGGGCATCTACAACCTTTTGTTCATCCATTTAAAAAAAATAGGACTTTTCGTAGTGATTTCTCCCTCCCATCTTGTATAAATAGGGCTTCATGCTTTTGTTGGCTCCAATTTCATGGTATGGACAATGGACATTAATTATTTGAATGTAATCTTAGCACCATTGAGCATAGTGTGATTTCTTGGTGGAGAAAAGCACCATTGAGAACAATTCGGAGCGTGTATTCGAATTTCGAATGAAGGTATTGGCAGGGCAAAGCAAGATGCAATAGCTCGATTTGCTGGCAACATCTAAAATCTATCTACGGCCTTGCACTTTCCTTCTTGTAATTTATTATTTCTCCCATCTAGAAGTAGAAAAGTTGATTCCTCCCATCTAGACGGTCGAAAAACTGCATGAGATAATATTAACATCATTAACCCTGTGTACAATGTATTGAAGTTTTGTTGAATGTGATCTAGTTCCTAAAATCCTATGGAGCATTGGATATATATGATACAGGAAAAAAAACAATGAGAATTAAATTCAAGGTGTCTATGCAAGGATTCATGGGAAACATATGGTATTCTTCTTGATAGCATTTTTCTTATCATCATTACTTGTTGGAGGAATTTTTGGCATAACAAGTTTATGGTCTTTTGGCCGAACACATATGCACTTTCCTTTACAACATCATCCTATGGTGGTTTTGCTAGAAAATATCTTGAGACACATTGTGTACTCTCTTCTTCTCCTTGACTCCTACCTCAACTTGTCATCCATTAGATGGAAAAACTGCATGAGATAATATTAACATCATTAACCTTGTGTATTATATGTATTAAAGTTTTGTTGAACGTGATGTAGTTCCTAAAACCCTATGGAGCATTGGTTATAGATGATATGGATTGAACATCCATTATTGATTTCTTTAGAGAGCATGTTCATAATAGAGGTATGTTGTTGTGAGCTTTATCCCAGCACTAGTAATGACTTATGCTCGTTCATAAATTACACTAGTAATGAATAGTAATAGAGGGCTGTTTTTGTGAGATTTATCTCAACACTTTATATGATGTTTAGGGTTGTCACTATGAGCTCACTTTGACAATAATAATACCAGAGGGATGTCGTTACTAGGATGCCCTCTTAATCAAGAAATAATAAATATTAATGGTAGAGGCCATATTGTTAATGATCATCATTTATAAGGATGAGAATTGACACTCTTGATGTGCATAGAGGCAATTTATAGATATATAGTAAAATAAAGGGAGAGTATTTCCTATGAAGATTACAAGGGAAATGTAGTACCTGCAAAACCTTTAATCTTAACAATAAAAGGTGCATATCGCCAGTGATTCTACCTTAATATATCCTTGAAATGCCAAATATATATTGAAATAGAAGATTTGGGAGTTAATAACATTGTTGCTATGAATGAGGAAGGCAACTCAATGGCTCCTATATGAGAGAAAACATGTCCTAATTGTTTTTGTGGAAATGACTTTTTTCATGGATATCAATACTAGGAGATGTGGTGGAGAAACCAGCCCTATCAGTCTACATTCCCTGGTTGGCCTTCTATGCAGTGCTGCCAACTTGGTTTTTGGACTAGTTCTGTCAACTTGGTATTTGGGATAGTTCTGTCAATTTAGTCTTTGGGCCATTTTTCTTTTTGAAATATTCACTCTTTTTGTGAATGTAAGTTGTTCTTCAGTTCCTCAAGGATGCCCAGTGTGAACTCTTTTTACAAAAGTTTTCTTATTTGGCATTGTAACAAATTGGGTTTTCAGTATTTGAGTATCCATTTATTTACTCTAATGGTGCTACATAGTTGTATTTGAAGCCTGTTGTGTTTTTCAGTGAGAATACAACATAAAATTCCTTGCATTTATTTATGATCCTAATGGGGATCATTAATTGTCCCTCTATTTAGGCATTCCATCAGTAAATGATACAGATTGAACATCCATTATTGATTCCTCTAGAGAGCATGCTCATAATAGAGGGCTATTGTTGTGAGCTTTATCTAAGCACCAGTAATGACTTATGCTCATTCATAACTTACACTAGTAATGAATAGTAATAGAGGGTTGTTGTTGTGAGCTTTATCTCAGCACTTTAACAATAATAATACTAGAGAGCCATCGTTACTATCTTTCCCTCTTAATTAATAAATAATAAATATTAATGGTAGAGTCCATATTGTTTATGATAATCATTTATAAGGGAAAGAATTGACGCTCTTGATGTGCATAGAGGCAATTTATAGATATACGGTAAAATAAAGGGAGATTCTTTCTTATGAAGATTACAAGGGCAATGTAGTACCTAGGAAACCTTTACTCTTAACAAGAAAAGGTGCATATCGCCAATGATTCTACCTTAATATAGCTTTGAAATGCCAAATATATATTAAAATAGAAGATTTGGGAATTAATATCATTGTTGCTATTAAGGAGGAAGGAAGCTCAATGGCTCCTATATGAGAGAAAGCATGTCCTAACATTTTTGTGGAAATGGCTCTTTTCATGGATATCAATACTAGGATATGTGGCGGAGAAACAAACCCTGTCAGTCTACATTCCCTGGTTGGCCTTCTATGCAGTGCTTCCAACTTGATCTTTGGACTAGTTCTGTCAACTTGGTATTTGGGATAGTTCTGTCGATTTAGTATTTGGGCCATTTTTCTTTTTGAAATATTCACTTTTTTTGTGAATGTAGGTTGTTCTTTAGTTCCTCAAGGATGCCTAGTGTGAACTCTTTTTACAATAGTTTTCTTAATTGGGACTGTAACAAATTGGGTTTTCAATATTTGAGTATTCGTTTATTTACCCTAATGGTGCTACAAAGTTGTATTTGCAACTAGTTATGGCTTTCAATGAGAAGACAACATATAATTCCTTGCATTTGTTTATAATTATTTGAATTGTTGTTGCATAAGTATGTGTGTGTGTGTGCATAGGGCATGCTCATAATGCTCATTATGTGTTTTATTTTGTAAATGGCAAGAAACAAATCATAAGAATCTCCATTGAGCAAACTGAGGAGTTCTTTCAAATTATTTTCCATCCTTTGGCAAGCATAATATTTGAAACTCAAACATGGGAAATCTAACCTGCAACTAGGTTTTAGAAAATAGGGAAAACTTTGGTAGAATGGATTTTCCATAATCAGGGCCTCTGCTGCCCATTAATAAGAAGTTGATTTTTGGTCCATCAAATTTGTAATGCTTTCAATAGAAGGTGTCTTGTGTCCTATTGCCTCCAATTTGACACTTTTTGTCAGTAAGCATTACTTATGCAGTGGGAAACTGTTTATGATATTGTTGGAACTAGGACCAATTTCAGGAGATGGCATCGAAGGTAGTAGGGAATGGCTAACCCTACCTTAAAAAACTAACCCACCAATGACTAATCAACAATATATGGCATTCCCTTGATCTGGTGGTGAAGAATCGTAATGACCTTAATTCATTGTGGAAGAAAGTGGGTGTGTCTCGGAACCTTGGGAGCATATCCCTCTCTAAAAGACTAAAACTGGTATTAAACGATGGGATTTTTCTAAGTATTTAGAATGTATGAAAATATAAGTTTACAATGAGGTATAACAGTCAGTGAGAAATGAATAATTGAAACGTACAATACCTCATCTTATATGACAACTTGCTGAAAAAGTAAACCCCTGTACAAGGTATATGACTATATGAGCTCTTTGTAGCAATGTATTACACACCTAGTAATAATGGACATGCACAATAATAAAAACTTGGTCACCTTCTACACCCCTCTTAAAAATAAATTAGAAAGTCATTGCACAGTACAATTCCTAGTTCTACCAGAAGAATTGCAGGTAATAGATGCAAACCCGATAAGAAAACCACATTATGAGTTTCTAGTTCTAGGTAACTATCCCCAACTAGAATTAATATCAATCAGTGCTTCTCAAGGCTTGGGAGAAATTGGAACTCTCACAACAATACAAAGTAGACTAGATGCAAGAGATTAGAGAACTTAGGAAGAAGATAATCCCAATATAGGAACATTGATTTGAATAGCTCCAGTTTATTGGAAAGTTCATCCATCAAGAAAGTCTTCCTAGCTAGGGTTCTTGTGCATATCATGTTAGAATAGAGTTTGATGAATACCAGAACACAGGGATGAATGAATGAGAGAGAGATAGGAACCTCGAGCAGCTCAAAGAGTGCAACTGATTTGGAGAGTGTTTGGAGAGTAAATTTGCAGCTACAGTGTGAGTTTTTACAGGTGCATAGTGCATTTTTTTCATGTGGAGAGTGTTTTTGCCGATTGATAGTATGTTTTTCAACACTCTTTTATTGTTTGCTTTCCCATTCAATGGCATCTTTATTCTTCACATATGTGCTTGGAAGCAATCTCAAACCCCGTCGTAACATTGGTGGTGGTGGTAACTACCCTCAATGAGGATGTGTCCAAATATTGGCAAACATGGTAGGAGGAGGTAGTGAGGAATAAGCTATGCCTTTTTGTGTAAAAAAACCTTCAAGGAGTCTTACACCCATGTAAAAGCACATATTTTGCATGAACCAAGTCTTGGATTTGATGGGTGTAGAAAAACATTAGGCATGTGGGAACAATTACCTTGGATTATCTTAGACAGAAGCAAGCAATAGAAAGAGCAACGCTAACAACTGTATGATAAATTCTAAGGCTAAGCTTGATGATATTTACCATTTTTTTATTGTATGTCTTAAGGTCTACATGGCAAGGCCCTAATCTGACAAGTACTTGTCTCTTGACTCAATCACTTTTGCAATAATCATTTTTCAAACTCTAATATATCATGAGAATTTTTGGTTGTGTAATCCTACAATATGAATTGTTGTATTGATATATTTTAATTCTATGAAAATTGTTTTAGTTTTTTAATGTGTGTCATTTCCCTGTTTCCTAAAATTTGAAAGTGCCATTTCCAAAACCTGTAACCATTTCATAAACTAAAACAATTTCCAATGTTAATGTGACTCTTCTTTGCATGTTTTTATAGAGATCTTGTCATTAACAAATGAATATAATGTTTGACTCGATGCATTTCAAAAGCATATAGTTATGTCAATGTTGCAGTAAAATCAACTACTTATATTCCTCAGATACTCAAAAGACATACAAGTTGAGAAATGAAACTGATAAGCTAGCCAACACATGTAACACACTGAAGGAAATACTTCCAAGCTAACAAGGAAACCAACACCTAAATTTCTCATATGCCAAAGCCCATTGTCTTATTAAAAAAGTTTCATTAACCTTTAGAAAAACAATTAAGCTCGATAAAAAGAATATGCATGCTGTGACAATTAGTGATAAAATATGAAAAATATACCGAGTATCATTATAATTGCTTGAACATGAAACTGATAGTAAATAGATAATTTTGAGAAAGAGAAGCAAATAGATCCACTTACCACAATGCACAATATTCAGATGAATATTAGTATTGTCATTGTTGTTGGGGCCTGGAAGATGTGGGGGGAAAATATCAAGAGGTCAAAGCAAAAGGTATAAACCTCTTATGAAGAATGATTAAGAAGTGGGATTTCAAAAGTTAAGTGTAGAAAACACAGAGCTTCATTTTTTCCTTTGGTTTTGCCTTGAAAAGAAAGATCTCAACTCTGTTAACATTGACAATATAAACAAAATGACCCTAAAAATTTAGAGAGAGTTCTCTTGATCATTGTAGATTGATTATACCAATCACTCTACAATGATCAAGAACAAGTGGTTAGGATATGACATTCAAACAACGTAGCTGAAAACACACAGATGTTTGACCAGTTTAACTCCGTAATTCTTAGAGTATGATCACATGGAGAGCTAGAAGAGAGGCTAAACCTCTAAAATCTAAAATTGGTCTCCAACGGTACTAAGCACTTATGGTAGTTGACTATATTGAGAGCAGGCCATAGTCGATTTCAATAATAAATTTGTACCATGTATTGGCTTGCACTTAAGCCTAAAAACAAGGATGCCTTTCTAGGTTGTATATATAGTTCTTGTGGATTAATTTCAGTGTGAAATGAAAAATACAAAGCCGAAATATTTAGCACAGACAACATTAATAAATATCCCAAATACTTCTCAATCAAATATATATTTGGCAGTCCTTACTTGATTGGCCTTTCATATGAAGAGCATAGAATTTTCGTTGGCTGCTAAAAAGAATTTTAGAATCCCTATTTTAAAATTTTTGTTTAGCAAATGCCAAATATGCAGTGCCAACAATGTGGCTGAGTGTAGGTATATTTTATTTTTAGTTGGGGAGACTGAGGGTTCAAATGCATGCTCCATTCTTCATAGGCCTCCATTCTAGCATACCTTGGTAGATGCACACCATCTTTTATTGTAGGTGTGTTGCTTTTGTATGCATTATAAAAATGAAAGTTTTACAAACTTCAGATGGAAAAAACGGTTTAATTCCTTTGAAAAGATAGAGTGCATGAATAACACGCTCTGTTTGTAAAGTACTCTTGCTTCTGGGGTTATCCCCATAATATCATGACTACTTGGAAACTTGGGCGAGTTTTTCGAAGATGGTTATTTTCATTCATGCACTGAAAACCCTCAGCTAGAACAAGCGGAGAAACAAATCAATATTCCTCTCCATATGTGACTTATGCATTTAGAGTATGGAATTTGATCAACATGATTATGATGTGCTCCTATGTGAGTAGTCAAAAGCAATACCTGTCCCACTACACAGGACACCACAATTGTAATTTTGAAAAAAATCCTCAGCTGGGAAAGGCCAATAAATCAAACCCTATTCTTACACACGACTTACTGAATCAAAAAATGGAATTCATAAAAAATGTTTGATAGGTGCCTGTAGTGTGTTTTTGTATTCATGTATAATTCCATGCATTTGATCAGGTTTAACTGTCATATTTTATTTTATTTTCCAAAACTGTCATATTTTATTTTATTTTACATGTATGTTAGCTTAGGGGAACAATCTGCAGTGGATGGATCACTCAATTGTTTTACCTGTGGTAGGATTACGCATAGATCATTGTTCACTCCCACAATTTGGAATTAATGATCCACTTAATTATGTACAAGAGGCAAAGGTGGCGCATTTCTATGGTGGCATGGGTTTCATGGGAAACAATATATATTTGGGCGCTCTGTGTACTGGGGAATTGTTGGGTAATCCCACAACACACTTAGTTGCAGACGGATACAAGGTGAAGTGAGAATGTAGGGTGGTTAATCAAAATAAAGAAGAGATCAAAATGGTATTAGCAGAAGATGTTTGTTTGGAGAAAATCCAAGAATTTTTAACCATTTATTCATAAATTCCAAGGCATATACATCTTTGAGCTTAATTTAAATAGTTGGATTCAATAGCTCTCGGCTCCTTTGTTCATTTATGGTCCTATATTTCATTTTCTATCTCATGGATGGTTCAAGATTAAATTCTAGTTGATGGAAGATACTCTGAGGATCCTCAAGGGCCAATGGTTTTGGGGAACCTTGTATTTTTTTATACAATCCTAGACTACATGTTTTGATCCCAAGATGGAAGTGATCAAAAGAGTACTTGTTTGGGTGAAACTCTTGGGGTTACCCCTTTCTTTATGGTCAGAAATGTTGAATTATTGTAACTTAGAAGAATGTTCTACTTATATTTGAGTCATTATTGTTCTTTTCAAATCCCCTTTTGTGGATTGATCAAGTTAGGTCTTGTATAAGATCAAATCCCCTTTTGTGGATTGGCCAACATGTATTTGTATGGTGGTATTTTTAAAGTCGGACCATAATTGTAAAGTGGTTTTAGCCACTTCTAGGAGAAGTCGGCTACACCAAGTGAAGAGTCACAACCCTAGTGCCACCTTACAACTTGTATTTATATGTGAGGATGGTGTCTCATTTGAACACTCACCACACTAGCTCTGCAGCTATGAATAAGTGAACAAGTCTTGGAGGAGTAGCTGTTGCAACTAGGGGTGATGTACTCAAGGAGGGATCTTGGTATATGTCTTGGTATTTCTTGTTTAAGTGGTGTGCTACTGTTCTTAGTGAAGGAGTAGAGGAGGATCTTCTGTTCGGTCTTTAGTCTATCTATATTGAGGAATTTTTTGCTAGGTTTTCTCCCCCATGAGGGTTTCCCAGGATAATCTGTGTGTCTCTATTGTTTCTGTGATTTCCTTTCTTTCAGTGATCTTATTTATGCAACTAATTTGATAAATGATTATAATAATAAAGAAGAACCGTAACCGCTAGTTGTATACGTAAAAACATTTACATGGTATCAGAGCAGGCTTAAAAGAGACCAATTCACAATTTATAAAGAAGTAGCTAGCCTCAACGCACCCTCTCCCAGACTCAGTTTTCAATGTTGCAACTGTTGTAGAATTAGGGTTTCTGCATAAACCCTAATTGTGACGTTTTCCTTGTTTGAGGAGGACGTTGGAGAAATTAACCACAACTAGGAACTCGCCCTAGGAGGGCACATCTAGTCCCTAGATCAAAATTATGAAATTTGAAGTTTGAGAAATTAGGGTTTCCTCATAAAACCCTAAGTTGCAGTTGCAGTACCAATTGCAGTATCAGTTGCAGTTGCAGTTGTAGTTCCTTCGTATCGGTTCCTTCATGCCAATTGCAACACTAGTTGTAGTGCCAACACCAGTTGCAGTGAAAGTTTTTTTGTGAAGTGTTGGCACTGATTTTTATTGTTGTAGTGCGCCTTACCCTAGCGAATCTCCAACTACCGTTAAATTACAAGTTACAACACTTTTAAAGTTTTAAAGGTTTTTTATTTATTGTCGTTGCTGCAGGATGGTGCCACTACATGTCGATGTTGTCATAGGTATGTACTTACGTATGTTCAAACCGTATCATTATTATAAAGGGTACTTGCAGGAGAAATGATCTTTTGTATAAACAACAATCATAGATCCAGAAGGATCTTAGATCCAACACATTCAGAGGAACAATGCACCCCAAGTTTAATTAACTTGATATGCCTCTATTTGTTATGTCATTATTGTGATCTTATGAACATCTAAGTTGTATTTTGATCTGTTGAAGTTATCATACTAACCATTGGTCAAAATTAAAGTATTATATTGATTAAAGTTGAGATTATAGAGTTTATTCCCTAACTCAGATTTCTATCGAGATAGCATATTGTCTTAGTACAGAGGACAGATTAAAGAAAATACTTGTCATATTGAGTGAAGGAGACTCGGAAGAAAAGAAACACACTCATTCTTGAGGACAAGACTCCAAGTTCTAGGTTTGATTGATTAAATTGATAAGATTCAAATTTACAAATATCAAGTTTGATAACTGTTAAACACTATAGTTGTGATAGCAATCTTTGAAAAGTTTTATTATTGAATACTTGGTAGCATGTGAGCACTATTGAGATAAATGCTTACTGTAATCATTTACTAGATATAACTAACATCTCCTCTAGGAGAAACTTCTTTTTTTGTTTCCAGGTTACCATGGAGGAATGATTGATCAAAACACTAGAAGAGTGTTTCTCTCATTCCTTATTATTGCATTTTTTACTTTTTACCCTTGTTTCAGGCAGGTCACAAGTGATAGCTATAAAGGAGATACTGTGACGTTTGTTCTCGCTATTGTTTTATTACTATTATGAAGAGTATTATTTACGTTTGTTGTTTCTCCCTTGTTGTTCTTGTTCTGGGCAGGTCACAGGTGATAAACCTGAGGGAGATATAGTGACGATTGTAGGAGGCAATATATTAGATGAGACATTGAGCATACTATCCAAGCTGTATACATAGCCGTATACATCCATATACCAAAGAAGAATAAGAAGAAGTTACTTTTTCTAGATACAAAACATCTCATAGGAAGATAGATCATGAGGAGAAGAAGGCTCCAAAGATGATTGAACAAATCCCTTTGGTGCAGTTGATCACTCTTTAGGTCATCAGAAAGAGTTAGTAGAGACAGAAGGGCCTACCCATAATCAATGCAGTAACTAGGAAGAGATCAACATAATCCCGTGACACTTTGCAGGATGCAAAGCCATATAACATTGATGAGCCATATCAGAGAGAGAATATGGATCCAAAGATTATATAGCCTCAAAGGGAGCATGGAGACTTAGATTAAGCCTGATCTCAGAAAGGACCTGATGGGAAAAAGAGACGTTTTCTAGGACTGATAGACATATGCCATGAGTTGAGAATACTTGATCGTAGCTTCAAAGACTTCTAGGAGACATGAAACATCTTGAGAAGATTCCCTTGTTTCAATGACAGAGGAAGAAGCCAGTCAGAAGGACTGTATTTTTTCTTAAGACCGGAAGGGAAGTCAGTGGTGACTTCCACGTTTGATCTAACAAATCAAGCATGTTGCAGATAACAATATAGATATGTACAAAACCTGATTTTTGTCCAGAGGATTCTCCCAGAAAGAGGAAGAATACTATGACAAGACACTTTCTCTAGTAATCAAAGAAATAGTTCCAATGTTCATGAAGACAACTAGAGAAACCATGATTCCGATACAGTATGAGATTCAGAGGAAGCGGTCATTGTATTTGAGATTGAGTTACCTCCATGAAAGAAGAAAAATATATCTTCAGTATCAGCCACTCTCAGTTTTAGATGAAGTTGTTGCCATGATAGAATAGAGGAGCTACTCTCAAAGTTCAATAGCTACAATGAGAATAGAAAAATCATTCTCGGCTTCAGAAATAGAAGGTGCAGGTGTAGAGTCTCGGTTCTAGAAGGAACAATTGCAGAAAAAGTAGAGGACATACTGTCAGGCAGTGAGACAAAAAGTGCTTTGTAGAAAGCACATAGAACCAACACATGATTATGCAGATTGAGTTGCAGCTGAGCAAGTGTGCCCGATTAGTACAATGTGATGTGAAAAATTGGTTTCGAAGTACAAGACATGAAGACTCATATTTGCAAGTTGAAGCAAGCTCCAAGAGCTTGGTATGGCATGATTGATAGTTTTTTTATGAGCTTGGGCTTTACCAAGAGTAAAGATGATCCCAACCTTTACTTCAAGATTGAGAATGATGGACCAATTATATTGATGCTATATGTGGATGACTTATTCTTGAAAGATGAGGAATAACTCATTATATATTGTAAGAAGAAGATTGTCGTTGAATTTGAAATGAGGACCTAGGCCTGATGCACTATTTCTTAGGTCATGAAGTATGACATAGACCATAAGAGATTTTCCTTAATCAAGAAAAGTATGCTGTGGAAATTTCGAAGAGATTCAATATGATGGACTGTAGAGCCATGTCCACTCCTATGGAGACGAGTATGAAATTATTAGTTGATACTTCGTCAGAAATAGTTAATGTTACTCTATACAGACATATGATTGGTTCATTGATGTATATGATGAATACCAGACTAGATATATGCTTTGTTGTGAACATCTTGAGTCAGTATCTGGTGGAGCCCAAACGTGTTCACCTTGTAGCTACAAATCATGTGATGAGATACCTTAAGGGTACGTTGGATTATGGTCTCTATTATAATGGAGATCATGACTTCAGACTGTATGGTTATACTGATTTAGATTGGGATGGAAGTGCTTCAAACAGAAAGAGAACTTCAGGATGTTGTTTCAGTTTGGGGTCAGCGGTGACTTCATCGCAAAGCAGGAAGAAATACAGTATTGTTCCCAGTACGAAAGAAGTGGAGTACATTGCATCATGTTCCGCCAGTTGTGATAACCATAGTTTCATAAAGATGACAGAGAACCCAATGTTCCATGATAAGACGAAGCACATAGATATCTGATACCACTACATTCGCGACATGGTGCAGAAGGGAGCGGTAAAGCTCCAATATGTTGGCACAAATGAGTAGGTTGTAGACGTGTTGGCTAAGCCTTTGTCTCGTGTGAAGTTTGAGTACTTTCGAGACAAGCTTGGCGTAGTCCGAAAGGACTTCCCTTGAAAGGGGGAGTGATGTTGATGATACTATAGTATCGTGACCAACAATAGGTATCTTAGTTAGGATTTCATATCCTAGGGGACTGATCATCCCTGGGAAGATCCCAAAGTTCTGGTAAGGACAGTTTGTCAAAGTACCCGTGCATGTATATGCTTGATGTGGTTAGTAGTGGTAGCTTAGTTAGGATTTTATATCCTAGGGAATATTATGATTCCTGGGCAGATCTCGGAGGTCTAGTAAGGATGGTCTGTCGGAGTACCACGTGGTAGCTTGTTAGGATTTTATATCCTAGGGAATCTTATGATTCCTGGGAAGATACTGAAGGTTCGGTAAGGATGGTCTGTTAGAGTACCACATATGTTGTTGTTCATGCATGTTCCTCATTATGTTGCCACACATATTGATGTTGATGTTCCAACTTCATGCTGTTGATGATGATGATGTTGTTCCAACTTCATGATGTTGATGATGTTGTTCCAACTTCATGTTGTTGATGATGATGATGTTATTCCAACTTCATGTTGTTTATGATGATGTTATTCCAGCTTCATGTTGTTGATAATGTTGTTGTTCCAACTTTGTGTTGTTGATGATGTTGTTCCAGCTCTGTGTCGTTGATGTTGTTGTTCTAGCTTCATGCTATTGATGTTGATGTTCCAACTTCATGCTGATGACGATGATGATGTTACTCCAGCTCCATGCTACAAATGATGATGATATTGATGATGAGAAAAACTTTCGATGACCTATAGATATGACCAACAATGTTCCTGATGCTAATGAAGATGTCCCCTCCTCTTGATGATGTATTGAGTCCAGTTAATTGTTATTAATGTTATCAGTAGAATACCCTTCTTGTTAAGGGGGGTGTTGAATTATTGTAACTTCGAATAATATTCTACTTATATTTGAGTCATTATTGTATAGATTAAATCCCCTTTTGTGGATTGATCAAGTTGGGTCTTGTATAAGATCAAATCCCCTTTTGTGGATTGGTCAACATGTATTTGTATGGTGGCATTTGTAAAGTCGGCCCCTAGTAATTGTAAAGTGGTTTTAGCCACTTCTAGGAGAATTCAACTCCACCAAGTGAAGAGTCACAACCCTAGTGCCACCTCACAACTTGTATTTATATGTGAGGATGGTGTCTCATTTGAACACTCACCACACTAGCTCTGCAGCTATGAATAAGTGCACAAGTCTTGGAGGATTAGCTGCTACAACTGGGGGTGACGTCAAGGAGGGATCTTGGTCTATGTCTTGGTATTTCTTGTTTAAGTGGTGCACTACTCTTCCTAGTCAAGGAGTAGAGGAGGATCTTCTATTCGGTCTTTGGTCTATCTATATTGAGGAAGTTTTTGCTGGGATTTCTCCCCCATGAGGGTTTCCCAGGATAATTTGTGTGTCTTTATTGTTTCTATGATTTCCTCTCTTTCAGTGATCTTATTTATGCAACTAATGTGATAAATGATTGTAATAATAAAGAAGAACCATAACTGCTAGTTGTATAAGTAAAAACATCAACAACAAAATGTTCTAAAAGAGCTTAATAATGTGTTGGGTAAGACAATGGATATAAATTCATCCTTTAGTTCTAGTTCTAACTAGGTTGTAGTGAAATTGTTGGTAGAAATGGATACTAGTGATGTTCATTCAGTGAGTATGTATATTAGATTCAGAGTCTCCTCATATAATTATATTCTAGTCTATGTCACTAATATATTCATATTCATCAATTTCTTGCATATACCTTCATTGACAAATAATATGTAGATGATTTTTGTTGCTAAAGCCTAAATAAAAACATATATATATACTACAACCCTGGACCTCCAACATCCTTGGGACTAACAATATTTGACCATTTGATCAAAGGAATTCTTACATTCTCCCTCTTTCTAATCCATAGGAAGCTAAAGCATTTATTTTATATTTGATCAACAATTACTTTTAGGATATAACCTATAGACATCTAATAGACTAGAATACTCTCTAGAACATGTTTAACTAGAACCAATCTACCTACCCAAGATAACCACCTATGAATTCATTTTATTGTATAAGACCTCTATTTTGAATTCCTTTCACACTTTATTTTGTTGCCAATATTGTCTTACATCATAAAATGATACTATAACATATATTTTTAATGTGATGGAAGCACAATGCTTTGTTTTGTGAGACTAGTGGTATATTTTCTATCAACAAGTGTCGTATATTTGCATTTGGTAAAACAATTCAAGTTTAGGATTGTTTGTCTTAGGACTCATTATGTTGTAAGAGTTCTTTACCAAATGTAACTTAAAGAGTAGTTACTAGTTAGTTGGTTAAATCAGTCTTAGATGTTTAGAGTTTATTTGAGCACTATGAATAGTCATGTGATGTGGCTGTCGAAGGAGCGTGGGCGTGTAGACATACCTTATTATATTTTTTAAAAACTTTTATCCGAGGACATATTTAAACAGAGTGGTAATTATTGGCATCATGTAACTAGATGCAAGCAATATTTTTTTGTATTTTTAATTATGGGGATATTACACTATTGCTACTCTTTCCATTGCCATTGTAGGCAGTGGTAACTTTCTATTTTTGGGTGCATTTATGTTGTATTTTCTTACTCTACACCCTAAGTTATTTTGGGGGATTTATGTAAGCACTTGGTGGTTTTCCTTTTGGGTGTATGTTTTCTCAAAGAATTTGATTTCATAAAAAAGATAATAAGTATAAATACATAGAGAGATTATATACTTGGTAGGAATTTTACTAATTTTATATTATTTCTCATGTAGGTTTCACTTTTGGCTTCTAGATTGATTTGAAATTTTAACTGTGGAATATTTATTGAGATTTCAAACACCAATCGTGGGAAGAAAGGATCAAGACAAAATGATCTATCATCACACTTCAAATACCTCTATCCAAGGATCCACATTCTCTTCATGCTTTGAGCTCTTTTGAGCAACCTATCACTAAAATAGATGTCAACTCTTGTGAGAATGCATCTAATATCAAAATAATAGATGAGGGAATATATTCCTCTGATGATCAAAGTGAGATAAATGTATTTTCACCATAAATTGGCAGTAAAAATGTCAAAAATATTTCATTGGAAAATAACATAATCAATTCACGAAAAAGACAAAAAGGTCAATGGGACATAGGGAGAGACTTCCAACCACATTGGGTGTCAAAATTTCCATTCATTGAACCAATACCTCCAAAAAATGAGAAAGAGAAACCACAAGTTAGATGCAATATATATAGTTGGAAACTTGGCACGTGAATGACATTTCAGATGAAGTTAGACACAATAGAGAAGCATGTATGAAAGGTGTATGGAAGGAAAATTTTAGATGGCGTGGAGAAGTCTATTGTCAAATGGAAATATTCTGAGGAATGTCGACATGTCATTTATGCCGATAAATATAATAAATATTTAACAAGTAAGGGAAAAATCGAGGAAAGTGGAGGAACCATCACATCTCTATTAATGAAGATGATGGAAAGAAATTTGTTACCCAAGACAATTCAATTAAGCATTGTTTTTCACGTCTTATCTAAAGGTTTTCCTATGACAGATTATCTGGATTACATGAAATATCTATCTTTTCTTGAAGTGTCAAACTTTCCATCTTCTCATTGGTATTTAACGAGTGGTTGGGAATGGGCAAAATATCTAGCTCAAGTAGAAAAGGATGATATGAAATAGAAGATTGCAAATGCTTTTTTTTTCATTGTCTTTAGATGAGGTAACAACTATTGATAATACTTCATGGATCTACATGAGTATTTATATAGTTATTGACCATATTAGGCATTCCTATCTAATTGAGATTCATAAAATGCGGGAGAATTCTACAACTGAAATTATTTATGAACTTGTTATAATAGTTTGAAGGAAATTGGTGGTATGGATATTTTAATGATCACAAAAAATTTGGTAAATGTTGGAGCATCAATAATGCAAGGAAAAAGGAATGGCCTTTGTGTTAGACTACAACTATCGACTTCATTGTATATGTTGAGTATTCATTATATGACTCATAGGATGAATCTTTCATTTAAAATAGTAATCAAGTTTCCATCGGTTTCAAAAGTTGAAGATATTGTACGAGAGGCTTATGCATACTTTCATTGTAGTCCCAAATGATTTTCAAAGTTTAAAAAATTTGTTGACGATGTTACAAATGGAAACAAGCTATTAAAATATGTTGATACAAGATGGATCTCATTGAATGGACCAACTCAAATATTATTTAGTGAGTACCATTCCTTGGTAGGGGTGATGTATGAACATCACTTCAGTGTATATAGAAATCAAGATCTTCTCTTTTCTACTAACTGACATAGAGACATTATTAAAATTGGTTGGAATTCTTTCTATGCTAGATGAAATGAATGTCCTCTTGAAAATGTCTCAAGGTCGCACAATGTATATTGAAAAATACACAAATGCAAGAAAATTTGCATGCATTTCATTGGATAATTTGTATACGATGCTAGAGTATTTCACAGGTCCATGGTTTACAAATTGGACTATGATCATTGATATAGAAAACACTGATTTTTTTTTAAAGTTTGATGAAAAAGGGATACTATGTATGGAAGTGCGTGGGTATATGGTTCCTTTTCATTATATTGATAAGACATGAACCACCAAAGAGTGCCATGTGTCAAGATACCTATTTGACAATGTTGTCATTTTAGTGAGACACAGCTTGATAAAAACTGCAAAATCACTATCATTAGAGATAAGAGAACGATTTCTTAGAGATGAATTGTTGGAGGCCATCTCTGTGGTGTACCCTCAATATTAGAACAACAAAAAATGTCAAAATACTTTAAAATGCAACTTTGTGGAAAAATTAAATACTTTAGTGCACCACTTTTGCAAGAAGGCCGAGATACATGGATAACAGGTTGAAGGTATTTTAGATAAATCAAAATTGTTTCAAAAAGCCACACGCTCCGCTGAAACAATGTGGACACAATTTTGTGTTTTGGATAATCCTCTAGAATATGGTGCAGTAATAAGATTATGGACTATTTAGGTGCTAACCAATACTTACAAGAAAACATATCAGAATATTTCGAATTAGCAGATTTGTGTCAAACCACGATTTTAGAATTAATGGAGGATGAGAGAATGTTTAGTGCACTATCATTTTTGAAGTCAAAGATGAGGAACAAGCTTGATAAGCATATGAATCTGTGTTTAAGATTATATGTAACAAAGTATGACATTGCCAATTTTCCATATGAAAGAGCACTAGTTCTTTGGCGATCAGATTGTGATAGAAGGGGAGAAAACAATACTACAAATTTCTCTAATGAACTTTATATGGAACATAATTATTTGGAGGATCATAATGATATCCATCTAGAGAAGGTCCTATTCAGAATGAATAAAATGAGCACCAACATGAGAACTGAGAAATTGATATACCACAAGATTTGATCTAATCCAATATATATGAGGGACTAGGGGACACTTATTTTGGCATATGTGTTCCATTGGTGGTGCAAGAAATAGTGAATGAAATAACACAATTGATGCGATTCTTGTGATTCATTGTTCCTTTATTTTTGGAGTAAGTCATAAATTATTTATCATATCAATATTACTATATGCCAATTTGAGGTTGCATTTCACGTAAAAACAGGTTCTATATTTTGAGTTTTTCATTGTAACATTGGAGCCACATTTTCTTGATGCAAGTTATTTTAAGATTTATGTTTTGATATTTAAATATTACATTGTCTCTTTCTTGTATGTGATAGGAAATGAAGCTGGGACCTATCTCTTCACATAGATAGTATCCTAGTATTAAAGAGTAAATAGCTAATTTAACAAGACTTCCGCTTAGCAAGAATGGGTTCATTCAAGTAGATGAAATTTCTTTGATGTCTAGCTCTAATATCTTGATAAATTTTAATGGTTTGTTTGTTTGTTGCATTTTGGAGCATTTTGTTAAATTTGAAATTTTGGGTTTATTTTGGTTAAAATTTGAGTTAGTCCCTTGAATGCTTCTATTTCTCACTTGATGTTTGATTGAACCCTTTGTTGTGGCATGATTGGTTTCATCTGATTTCCATTGAGTCAAGGGTTTAGGTTAAAGTTAAAGACCTTTGTTGAGTAAAAAAACGTTTTTTTTCATCTTTTTGTCATGTTTATTTGAGAAACATATGGTATTAGGATTAATATATGGCTTTGGTTATTTTGTGGGCATTCAATGTGTTTTCCATAATTATGATTATTTTCTTTATATGTTTGATGGTTCAAGGAAATATTTGTTTATTTCCTTTCACTTTGTGGAATGAATTGAGCATCTTCACCTTTTAGGACCTACTATGTTTATTTTATATTTTCTTTGAAAATACTTATTGATTATTTAGAAAGGGAAATGAGCTCTACTTAACTAAGCAGAGAGAAAAATGGTCTATATGCACTATGTTCCTATGCGTTCTTCATATGAAACCTATTAGCACGAGAATAACATTCCTCTAATGCAATTATACTTTTGTGCCAATACTAAAAGTGCATTACATGTAGCCAGTGGAGGATGAGAGAATGTTTATTGCACTATCGTTCTTGAAGTCAAAGTTGGTATGGTGTTCCTTTGCTGGTGCACGAAATAGTGAATGGAATAACATAAATGATGTGATTCTTGTGATTCATTGTTCCTTTATTTTTGGAGTAGGTAGGAAATTATTTATCACATCAAGATTACTATATGCCAATTTGAGGTTGCATTTCAGGTAAAGTTGGGTTCCATATTTTTTTTATTTTTCATTGTAACATTAGAGCCACATTTCCTTGATGCAAGTTATTTTAAGTTTGATGTTTTGATATTTAATTATTATATTGTCTCTTTCTTGTATTTGACAGGAAATGAAGCTGGAATTTGATGAAGCTAGGATCTATCTCTTCACATAGATAATGTCATAGTATTAAAGGGTAAATAACTAATTTAACAAAACTTCCGCTAAGAAATAATTGGATCATTCAGGTAGATGAAATTTATTTGATGTCTAGCTCTAATATATTGGTAAATTTTAATGGTTTGTTTATTTGTTGCATTTTGGAACATTTTGTCAAGTTTGAAAATTTGGGTTTATTTTGGTTAAAAATTGTGTTAGTTCCTTGAATGCTTCTAGTTCTCATTTGATGTTTGATTGAACCCTTTGTTGTGGCATGATTGGTTTCATCTAATTTCCATTGAGTCAAGGGTTTGGGTTAAAGTTAAAAACCTTTGTTGAGTAAAACAAACTTGTTTTCATCTTTTTGTCATGTTTATTTGACAAACATATGGTATTAGGCTTAATATATGGATTTGGTTAGTCTCTGGGCACTCAATGTGTTTTCCATAATAATTATTATTTTCTTTATATTTTTTATAGTTCAAGGATTTTTTTTTATTTTTTTTTAATTTCCTTTCACTTTGTGGCATGAATTAAGAATCTTCACCTTTTAAGATCTACTATGTTTATTTTTTATTTTCTTTAAAAATATTTATTGGTTATTTAGAGAGGGAAATGAACTCTACTTAGCTAAGTGAATAGAAAAATGTTCTTGCACTAAGCTCCTATGTGTTCATCATAGGAGACTCATTAACACGAGACCGACATTCCTCTAATGCAATTATACTTTTGATGCCAAGACTAAAAGAGCATTACATGTATCCAATGGAGGATGAACGGATTTTTATTGCACTATCGTTCTTAAAGTCAAAGTTGAAGAACAAGCTTGATAAACAAGATTGAAAAAAAATCATTACATAGTTTTTGCTAATAATGTACATGTTATGAATTGTTTCAGGGAATTAAGAAAGAGGTATGATTATTGGTGATTGTATCACATGGAAAAAATAGATTTCTATATAATTCTGGATCATTTATTTCTTCATTACTTTTCTGCAACTCAATTTTGGGAGTCGGTATGTAGTAGGATCCAAGTGACAGACATTGCATGTGCTAGTCTTAATGGGCTTAAAATGGCTGATAGGACTTTGACTGTGCACCATGCTACTACCAGGTATACATATACATGATGAGATAATAGCCATTACTTAATCTACATCTCTTATTGTTCTTGCTGAATTATGACAGTCTAATTGAGATTATCTCTTTTTCTAAGGCCTAATCTATTCCCAACATTTATTATAAAGTTATGTGTCCCCTTAATTTTTTATAAGACAATAAAAATATAAGGGATAAAAGATACCTTTGTTCCTTGGAAAGGGGTATTTTTTTACTACAAATGGATGATTAAAGAGGAAGACATGCATGGAATGTGACCTATCAATATTCTTATACTTTTGGAGTTATTGATGGATATAATTATGTGCCCTCCTATTTAAGAATATCCTATGATGAACTTGTTTGAAGGGTCCTTTCATAATCAATGAATCAATAATAAAGAATCCATCATACAAGTGGTAGATAAAACATTAATATATCACGAGCTTCACATAAGTGGTGGTCAGGATCAACACATATGAACTTTGTGGTGAAATATCATCAAAACTGATAGAGGGATATGCAATAGTGTACAATGAGAACCTTGAAAAACATAACCCCTAATGCTTGCAACATTGTCTAGAGGATGGACAAATTATGTTTCTTTTTCCAAATATGTATGAGTATATTACAGTTTAATAAATACATTTTGATATTATTGTATATGGTTTTATACTTTATCAAAAAATTTGCCAAGACTTTACAAGGTTTTATAATTCAGTGAAATATTTGCCAAGATTTTACAAGAATTTATAATTCAGTGAAAGATTCGTCAAGATTTTACAAGATTATATAATTGACTAAAAGATTCACCAAAACATTATATACACATATTATATTATTGAAAAAATAGCCTTCATTTTTTCCTATATATCATGGGGATTCACCCATTTATTATACATATAAATTTAGGGGGGGTTATTAAAATCACCCCTACTCTGAACTACACATACATCAACACATATACAAAGTAGATCGATAACATATTTATCATAGTCAAAATAAAAATGTTTAGTATCACAAGTTAACCTTCGTAGGTCTTATTGTTAGAATCCCAACTTGGAGCTCTCCCAGATAGTCATATGCAATCTATGTATATATGTGTGTGTGTTTGTTAAATCAATACAAAATGAATTTTTTAATATGGAATCAGAGGTTATAAGTTATATTATCAAAAATAAAAAAACAAATTTGAGAGTTTGTTAATACATGCAATCTACTTTACAAGGTTATAAATCACCAAGTTTGCAAAGATTGGCCATTAAAATTTTATGAAGCATCCTTTACAACTGAAAAATTATAAATATTTCTGTTGATCCATAATATGTAGTGTCTAGCAAATAATTTACAAAAATTATTTTACCTAGCTTAAACGTGTGTGTGTGTAGTAAACCATAGTTATAGAATAGAAACCATTCCTTTGGATATCTTGTGGAAATAAAAATAATCAACATTTTTATTACAACCTAAACATATTGCGAGAAATAATGAAAATAAAATAATCAAGGATTTTTAAAGCATACATAACCAATTGATATAAATAATGAAAAGAAAAATAATCAAGGATTTTTAAAGCATACTTGGGATGATCATGTTGAAAATATGAAGTAGGTGTTAGAGACGTCAAGGAAACGTTATTTGCCAACAAACATAAAGAAGTGTGAGTTGGCTAAGTAGTCATTGGTGTACTTGGGACATGTGATTGGAGGAGGCAAGTTAAAGATTAATCATATGTAGACCTAAAGATTCTACAAATTCATACCCATAAAGAATATTTTTCACCTCATGTGACAACCAACACACCTGATAAGTGATTTGATAGCATTCAAATAATCCCCATTGATATATTGGAAACTATTGTGTTTGCTTCACATAATATTGATATCCATGACACTAAGAAAGTTTTGTCTACATTGATTGATCAATATGAAATTTATATGCTGCTTAATGAAGAGGTTTAGAATAAATTCCAAGAATCTTCTCTAATTTTTCATCATGATAAGAATCAAATACCAATGCACTAGATAAAATAAAACTAGTGGGTGCATTATATTTGACCATTTTTGCAATGTATAAACTCAATGCAATGCTACATTCTACAATGTAAGAGATTAGTTAAGAAATTGCCTCGAAGAACAACAAATCATTTTCGAAAATGGTCATAATGGAAATATTTTCAGTTGTATGATATCCCTCCCCCAACCGTAATCTCCATATAACAAGAAGAATTACTGGAAGTATATATATTAGGATAACCATGGAATTAGACTAAGTGCCTAGTCAATATCTCACATTGAGATAGCAAATTATGGGGTGTGAGTTAGAAATGCACCCATGTGTTAATAAGGAGTGTTGTGAACTAATGCAATGAGACAAGATGGAGCTATGATCTAGACTCATGGTGGTGGTCGATGAGTGCAATCGATTTTTCATTGAAGTTGAGGAGTTATGCCAATGGTTTGGAGAATCTTCGATAGAGGCACAAGTTGTGACAAATCGTGAACAACCTGTGAACACCCTTCATATAGTCCACAATTGTGCAGAGGACTATGAATTAACAATGGAAGTAAATGCCTTATCTGCAATAGAATAAAAAAGGAGATGATTACTTGAGCATTATGAACCCTTGGTTATTAAAGTACAACTAAATACCTCCAAGAAAAGATACAAATTGTGGAGTAATGTAACGTCCCTCCTTACACAACACATGTTGAGATTTGGGTACCTTGGAAAGTAGTCCCCTTCTATTTGTGAGCTTCTAAACACATGTGGGAAGTACTTTGTACAATGTACCATGTACTTTATGTCTAATTTCACTTTGACTTAGGATATTTAAGTCAAAAGTGAAATTTGGTCATTTTAGCCTAAAATGACAATTAATTCACTTTGTGGGTGAATTAAAGGACATAAAGTGAAACTATGGAAACTTAAGTAAAGTGGGTTTTGAGTCGAGATTTACTTGAGATGATCTCAACCATTGACTTAGGATGAGATGAGATGATCTCATCCACTCATTTATTAGGTTTCCTTATGCATCCTTAAGGAGGGTGTAAGGGCAAATGAGAGCTCATTCATTCACTCTTATGTTCACTTGAGGAGAAGGAGGAAGAGCATGAGCTTGATAATGGAGGCATTGGAAGAGGGAATCTTGGGCGCTTCCTTGTATGGAGGAGCTCTGGGAGCTTGTGTC
Organism: Picea engelmannii; assembly: GCA_009831015.1. Lineage (NCBI taxonomy): Eukaryota > Viridiplantae > Streptophyta > Pinopsida > Pinales > Pinaceae > Picea > Picea engelmannii. The sequence goes on from ML789308.1 coordinate 37,069, forward strand.
CCTATTATTTGATGGTGGTCATACTTGCTTGGATGAGGGCACACTTGAGGAGGAGGGCACATCACTAGAAGGGAGCATCTATAGTTGGAGGAATTCAGATATGAGTGTCTCAGTGGAGAGGTAGCATACTAGAGAACATTGTGGTGCAAGGGTTTCTTCTTCATATCATCCAGGGTCAAAGGCGCCTTCACTTCATCAGATTTGGCAACAAGAGGAGAGGGCGCACTAAGCTTGGGCACACATCTTCTTGGATACTTTGGCATAGCTCGAGAGGAGCGTGTTTTGTATACAGGTTCCATAATATTGTATTTGTTGTTGTATCTCATGATTTAGACACCACTTATATATACTTCCATTCCAAACTGGTTTTCCCCGGGGTTTTTTTATCTAGGGTCATGTTGACCAAAAATACTTGTGTTCATTTTCATGTATGTTAGTGTTTAGAACAACATTATTTCAGCTCTAAAATATCTCTAGGTGTGTTATATAGCTTATGGTATGCATGTGMTAACATCTTGTGACAAAACTACATGCTAGAGCACCCATTTGACCTATGTAACCGTAACAGAACAACAAAGAAGTTACTGAACAATTTGTTGTTATAAAACAACAACAAACCCTTGTTTGACAGTTGAAACTTAGAGCCAACTTGAGGTCAAAGACAAACCTAGTTGGAAGCTTGTTAGGACCTGGAAAATCTTCATGGTATCAGAGCTTGGTGGCTGATTTTTGCTGAGTTTTAGACAACATATTGAGGGACTGTTTTAGACACCTTTCAGGCAGATTTTTTGGACAATCATTGACCGAGTTCAGTGACAGCTTGTTGGCAGATTTTTATGGAGGGTTGTAGAGTTGTTTGTGGAAATTTATGTCAGTCTCTTCTCACACCTACGTGGTAGGAATGAAACTGATTTTTCATGACCTATTTTCACGCCTATATTGATAGGAGTGAGGTCGGTGTTCATTTGCCTCTTTTCACACATGTGTTGACAAAAGTGAGGAAACGTTCCTTTGCAGTTGCAACATCAGTTTGAGTGCAGTTGATAGTGATGTCAACATCTCATATGCATGTGGAGGATAGGCTACCTGGAGCTAGCAACTGGTCGCCTTGGAAGGCTATGATTTTCTTTGTCTTGGAGGACCTCAAACTATGGAATATAGTTCAGGAAGTTGTTCCTATTCCCCCTGATACTGCTCCCATCTTATTAGTAGATTTCAAAGGAAGAACAAGGAAAATAGGACGATATGTGATGTAGTGCGGGATCACATCATTCCCCACTTGACTGGGAAAGCTTAGGTATTTGAGATGTGGGCATCTCTATGCAATATTTATGAGAGCTCTAATGAGAACCGAAAGATGGTTATGTTTGATCGACCCAGATTAGAGATGAGCTTGGAGTTGTTGGAGAGTTGGTGGACCTAGATCCTATGGTGAGGACAACCTTAAACAACTTCACCAAACCATGGGGTCCATTTATTCGTGGAATTGTTTCTAGAGAGGTCATGCCCAATTGGGAGAGGATGTGGGATTATTTCATTCAGGAGGATACTAGACTTGTATCAGAGACTTCTGGACAACAACAGATAGTGCAGGGTGATGAGGATCTTTCTCTTTGGACAAAGGGCAAGAAGAAGGTCGCCCGAGGAGGTCAGGAGGGTCCCAAGTTTGGGGTTCCACCACATGGACGAAAGAGAAGAAGTGGGAAGAAGAGAGATATGAGCTTAGTGAGATGATTTTCTTGTAGGGAGATGGGTCACTATGCAGGACAGTGTCCCAAGAAGAAGAAGAAGTTGTAGGATGTTTCAGTAGCGACAATAGATGAGCTTGAGTTTGATGAATAGTTTGAGAGAGAGTGTGAATTCACGACTACTTTGTCTGTTGTTACGCCATCCAAAATTGGGTGGTGAGACGGAGTTGAGGAGGACCTACTAATTCATAGTAGTGATTCAGAGGGAGCTCAGACTCATTTTTCATGGACACCATCATCAAGGGTGACTGGTCCACCCGGGACAACTTCAGTTTCAGAGTTTCCGAAACAAAGGGTTGGTGAGGGGCTTCAGAGCATCAAATATTGATGAGGAGGAGTAGAAGGGAAGCACAAAGGCTTGAGCCTCACTTGGATATGGAGACGTGCATATCAGATTTTGGTTCCACTTCAAGTGAAAGCTACTTGGCGAGAGGCCAAGTTGAGGATCTTGGTAAGATGCCGATATCCTGGTACTCTTGGTGAGATACCAAGAGGAGGTGACTCTTGGTGAGATTCCAAGAGAGTGACACTTGGTGAGATTCCAAGAGTAGTGAACGCTGGCGAGATGCCAGGAGGTAGAAATCCTTGGTGGGAGACCAAGGTGATCTTGGATAGGTGGAGACACACTTCCATCTATATTTCACGTAGATTGAGAAGATCTGTGTCAAAGACTACTTTCATTGATTAGGGTACAACGATACTCACCGAGTATTTTCTAGTACGAAACCATGTCCACTGCAGGGATGAGATTGGGGGTGAAGGGCACTTTCCTCGGTAAGAGGGAGTGTTGAGATTTGGGTACCTTGAAAAGTGGTCCCCTATTGTTTTTGATCTTCTAAACACATGTGGGAAGTACTTTATACCATGTACCATGTACTTTATGTCTAATTTCACTTTGTCTTAGGAGATTTAAGTCAAAAGTGAAATTTGGTCATTTTAGCCTAAAATGACAATTAATTCACTTTGTGGGTGAATTAAGGGACATAAAGTGAAACTATGGAAACTTAAATAAAGTGGGTTTTGAGTTGAGATTTACTTGATATGATATCAACCATTGACTTAGGATGAGATGAGATGATCTCATCCACTCATTTATTAGGTTTCCACATGCATCCTTAAGGAGGGTGCAAGGGAAAAGGAGAGCTCATTCATTCACTCTTATGTTCACTTGAGGAGAAGGAGGAAGAGCATGAGCTTGAGAATGGGAAGCTTGGGCGCTTCATTGCATGGAGGAGCTTTGGTAGCTTGTATCCCTATTGTTCGATGGCGGTCATACTTGTTTGGATGAGGACGCACTTGAGGAGGAGGGCACATCACTAGAAGGGAGCATGTATAGTTGGAGGAAGTCATATCTGAGTGTCTTAGTGGAGAGGTAGCATACCAGAGCACATTGTGGTGCAAGGTCTTCTTCTTCAGAGCATCTAGGGTCAAGCACACTTCACTTCATCAGATTTGGCAACAAGAGGAGAGGGCACACTAAGCTTGGGAGAATATATGATTGGATCCTTTGGTATAGCTCAAGAGGATATTTCTTTGTATACATGTTCCATCATATTGTATTTGTTGTTGTATCTCATGCTTTATACACCACTTATATATACTTCCATTCCAAACTGGTTTTCCCCAAGAGGTTTTTATCCAGGGTCATGTTGACCAAAAACACCTGTGTTCTCATGTATGTTAGTGTTTAGAACAACACTATTTCAGCTCTAAAATATCTCTAGGTTTGTTGTATAGCTTATGGTATGCATGTGCTAACATCTTTTGACAAAACTACATGATAAATCACCCATTTGGACAATGTAACCGTAACATAACAACAAAGAAGTTACTAAACAATTTGTTGTTATAAAATAACAAAAAAACCTTGTTTGATAGTTGAAACTTACAACCAACTTGAGGTGAAGGACAGACCTAGTTGGCAACTTGTTAGGACTTGGAAAATCTTCAACACAAAGTTTAGCGAATACAATGAAGTAGTACATTTTTTTTTTGAATGATAACAAGTACGAAATTATCCGTTTCAACAATTATATAAAGCAATATCAAATAATATACTATGAAAACAATTATAGGTGTTCGATCTATTCATGTCAACATCACTATAATTTACATGAACCATAATATACCACTATGCAACAATACAACAAGTGTCAATGATATAATAACATACAACAACTTAAACATCTACCAATGTTATGGTTGCACAATCTTCGCCCTTGTTTATTTTGAGGCACGGACAGAAGTTTGAAAATCAAGTAATTAAATTGTCATACCCATTTTCCATTATTAAGTCATCAAATAAAGCTATTATGATCAAGACGTCAAGATAAATCCTAATTATGATTTTAAAATAGATCGAATTCATTAATAACATCTTATGTTATCTTCATATATCTTTTCTCTATTAATTCTAATATAATTTTAATGCCAATGAAAAAATAAAGTATTATTGATACTATTCATGTTGTTCAATAATATTAGTTACTAAATAAGATTTATTAATAGGATAATATCTACCTTTACCAATTTTTTGACTTATACTTATTGAATAAATATTTTGAGCAAAGATCAACTATTAATTATAACTAACTTCCATTAAGGTCTTAACCTTGTACCCAAATTTTTTTAGTTTTTATTAAGGTCAATCATAAAACTCTTTAATTATTGATACTGTTTATATTGTTCAATAATATTAGTTACTAAATAAGATTCATTAATACGATAATATCTCCCTGTACCAATTTTTTGACTTATACTTATTGAATAAATATTTTTAGCAAAGATCAACTATTAATCATAACTAACTTCTATTAAAATTTCAGCCTTGTACCTAAAGGATTTTAGTTTTTATTAAGGTAAATCATAAAACTCTTTAGTAATACTTATTAACATAATTTATTATAACCTACATTATTATATATATAATGATCTTTAATTTCCTATATGCTTTTGTATATAAGAATAATCTAATAGGTGTCCACTAAGTCGTAAGGGCCAAACATTAAATTATTGTAATTATACATACCGAAATTTAATATCACAAAATTTGATAATGAGACTCCCTTGAATCGAAGGGTGAGTAGCAACAAAGGTTTACCATTGTCCCTTATTGACTACTTGAAGTAAACAATTCTCTCATTTCCAAATTGACAAAGACACGCTAATGTACTAAGTGTCCCCCTAAAAAGCATGGAAGAAGTGAACATCTAGACGTGGATCCAAGGGGTCATGCCACAGATTGAATGACACGTCAACTAAAAGTTGATTCCACTCTAGGTAATGCCACGAGTTGTTCATCAGCGATAGTTACCAAAATCTACACTCGTGTTTTACTTGTTGGTGCAACCTATGTATTGGTACCATCGTAATTTATGTTATCAATCTGTTTCATAGGCTATTTTTAAATTCGTGGATGTCAAATCGACATTAAAATTAATCTCATTTTTTGTGAGACAAAATGATACATATTAATATGGATACATATAGGTTTGGATACATATAGGTTTAGTTAATTTATGAAGCATCAGCCTCAAAGCTCTCTTAAAATAAAAGGTTGGCAAGTTCATCTATCAACAATAGTTACCAAATAAAAGAAAATCATTGCATGTGAAAAGAATAATATAGTAGAGGTAACACTTTTCCAAACATCTTAGAATCGGTGAAGATTTTCATAATTCTACTGGTCCCTATTCTAATCATTACCATAACGATTACATACGGGCCAACGGTAGGTCGAATTCAACAAGTGCTCAAGAAGAGATAAGAGAGATAAATATGCACATAATTTTTGATAGTAATAGCGACGATAACCATAACATAGTAAATAATTTTTTTTGAAAGGCGTAAGAGGAACAAAAGAAAATGATCAAGGAAAACCAGTGATAATCGAATTGAAGACACCATCTAATCGTACTCAACAATTAGTTTAGGTTTTAAAATTGCTTCTCATATCAGTCATTATTCCAATTTTAACTCCATTGAGTTGTATTCCATTTACTTGTAAATGATGAGAAAGAAAAGAATGTAGATAACCAATTACAAATTACAAAAAGTAAAACGCCGAAGAGATTATCAAAAAGTTGTTGTGAATACACAGTAAACCCATCTTCAATGGTGGTTTGTGATTTAGTTTTTGAATCACAACAATTCGCAGAGTCAAAAAATACTATTGTTTATGGACAACAGATTTTTAGGTAAAGAAATGCTTAGAGATGAATCACTGAAAGGCAAGAAATAGTAAATCAGAGGTATTTCATTTTCCATAAAATTGATACAAAGAATCGTTCATAAATATATCTAATCATGCTTACATTTGTGATAAGCAGGAGTAAATTCCAAGTTATTCCCTGCAACTGATCCAGATTTTATGAGCAATAAGGAAATAAGCTAAAACTATAAAATGTAGTGGAAAACAAGCTTGCTGGATGGTGGTGGTTTATCTCTGAGAAGAGATGTGACGACTGCGCTTATTCACAATAATATGATTACAATGAGGCTTTGAAGGCCTTTTTACAATAAACAGAAATGTCAAAAACCCTAGACATCCAAAAACCTAACCCTAAGAGATGAAGTGCCAAAAGTCATGTTGGCTCCGTTTGGGTAAGTTAGTACATCAACTTCTCGGGGTCGTAACTTTTGCATACGATCTCTGATTTAGGTGCACGATAGCCCATTGGAAAGGTCTATCTGAGGAATACACATTTAGCTACTATCGATCAAAGATTATTTTCAACTATGGAAATCCCTAAGAATGTTATTTAGGGCCTCAAAACGGCCCTGCAAGTCAGGGACTCGAAAACTAGGAAAAAAACTGCCAAATTGGAAAACTTTCAAAATGAACCAGTTGGAATAGGTGGGAGGCCACCAAAATCCATCTGGATCAACAACTGTATATATATGAAATTTTCAATTCAACCATAACATTCACTCAGATTTGTAATTATTAAATCTATTTGTAAGATATCTATCCAGAACAAATTGATCAACATCAACGAATATCAATATTTAATTTGATATATTCAAGATTAATAATTAGAAACAAATTATCACATTCGAACATTCTAAGAACTTATCAATAATAAAATATAGGCACTGAACCAAATATAATTTAATTAGGACAATCAAGTACAATAAATAATCAAAATATTAAATACCAGAACCAGAAATGTCGTTGTTGATGTTCTTCAATCGTCAATTTCACACGTTCTCCCTGCGTTTGTCTATTAATCCACAAACCTCACCAGTACATCCCAGCCAATGCTATGGGTACTCTTCTTCCCCCTTAGTCTTCGAGCCACAAATGGGACACACACAAAAAAACAAAAATCAATAGCACACACTTTCCCTCGCAAGGAGAGGCTTCCACCTCTTGCACAAGTTTGCAGTCCAACTCTCCACAAGTAAACTAGTAAGTAAAAATTTGTAACATCTCGCTCTTGTGCGCACTAAGCGAACTTATTCTTTGAGGACACTTTCTTGCAATTGATCCGGGTTATTATATCTATTGGTTGTTTCAATTGTGATTATGAGATATTATGGAATTTGATGATATGTTATTTGGTTGAATTACATAGACAGGTGCTATTGATTGGGTTCTCCTAGGTGTGCAGGACTTTGGACCTCGAGGATGCAGAGGCATCGATGAAACCCCTTGGACTCCAGATCGAGTCAAGGAGTGGACTGTTGGGTTTGAATGTTGTTGATGTGACATATGTACATATGATTAGATGTTATGATAATTGATTATTATTGTTGACATGATTCGTTGATGGATGCAGGCTGATGATAGCTTGTCGACCAGACTCCCATGTGGAGTAGAGGGATCACGCACGACAACTAGAGACTTTGAGGGAGAGGTGTGGCAACAACCCTGCCACAACCTACTATCACTCACGTCGTGGCTTGACCTGTAGGGTAACAATTACCTAGTTCGAGAAGAACCACGATGCCGTGAGGGTAGACTGTGATAGTCGCTCACAGTGATTCTAAGGGGTGCGTAATAAGGCATGGGCCTTATTCCCTAGAGTCCCTTAGTCTCCCACAAGATCACCTGGAGGATTATTGACTCCAGGGGTTTGACGTCTACCAAATTCAGTCAAGAGGCGAGTGGCACCCTTGGAGCATGTAGTGCGTCTTGAAGGACACGTCACGCAAGGAAAACAAAAATAGGGGAGTGGCACCCTTAGAGCACGTAGTGCGTCTTGAAGGGCACGTCACAGAAGGAAAATAGAAAGAGGCAAGTGGAACCCTTGGAGAACGTAGTGTATCCTGAATGGCACGTCGCGATTTTAACTGGTAAGTGAATAAACCTAGTCGGACTTAAAATGAATGATGTGATAAGTAAGGTTTAATGACTAATTTTTCGCTTAAGAACTGTCACCCAACCTAGTGAAATTAAAACCTAGGACTAAGTAGAACATGTGGTAAATAATAATAATAATAATAAATAAACATGTAACAAGAAGAGGGGTAAGAAATTCAAACTTATTTATTAAAGTCAAAATTATAATGGAGGATTAAATCTTAAAAAAAAGGGGGTAATGGTTGTTTTTATCTACATTTTCTAAATTAATTTTTAGTTAAAAAGAAAAGAGGGTAAATTGTTGTTTTTATCTACACTTGCTAAATTATTTTTTAATTAAAAATGAAAATTGGTAAAAGGGTTGTTTTATCTACACTTGCTAAATTGTTTTTTTTAGTTAAAAAGGAAAAAAGGGGGAAACTTAAAAGAAATAGGAAACTTAAAGAAAAAGGGAAACTTAAAGAAAAGGGGAAACGTAAGGAAAAAGTTGAATGTCTAACTTAGTAAGGAATCTTGCCTTTAGAACTTTCTAATTATGAACTCAACTATGAATTAAGTAAGGCGTAAGTCATTTAAGAAGTGTAAGAGAATTTTGGGACATCGAGGAACATTTTTATGAATTCTTTTGGTGGGTGAGGGAAATAGGAATAATAAGTTAATTAATAAAATTGATTTTCTGGTGCCAATAGGGGATCAAACTGTTGGACACACCTACCACACTTAGAAAGCACCATCAAAAGAATTTATCCTTCCTTGCATTTTGGTCTTCTTTTCCTCACTTTCCTCATAATTTCGGCTTAGATATCATTGGTTACCTCAGTCACCTATAGATGTTCAATATGCTCAAATGTTCCACACCAAAAATGCTCAAGAAGCTCTCCATCAATACTCCAAAAGATATTCTCACAAGAAGCTCTCCATTGATCCACAAAAAGGATGATCTACAAGAGACCATCGCTATCTTATTTATACTTTCATCCTCTAGTTCACTTAACCCATTTCTAGGTCACTTAACCTATTTTCCTTATTTTAGGGTTAACCACTTTCCATAAATAGAAATTTCTCCAATACTTTATCATTTAAATATTCCTTCTTGATCTTGTCACCTTACTTTATCATTTCTTGATTTTGTCACTTCTCTTGATTATTTAAATAATCCACCTTGAATTTGTCACTTTAATTTATCGTTTAAATAATATTAACCCATTTCTAGGTCACTTAACCTATTTTCCTTATTTTTAGGGTTAACCACTTTCCATAAATATTCCTTCTTGATTTTGTAACCTTACTTTGTCATTTCTTGATTTTGTCACTTCTCTTTATTATTTAAATAATCCACCTTGACTTTGTCACTTTACTTTATCATTTAAATAATGATTTCTTCTTTTAGGTCACTTTGACTTCTTTGACGTTGGGGGCTTCAAGCCTTCATGTGGGGGTCCTTCATCTTCGTAAGGCCATAACTCTCAAACCATGAGGAGTTATGTGACATTCCACATACCACCAGAAATGACATGACAAGCACTATCCATCTAGGATAGTTTCACCAACAATTTCCTTGATCTTCATCTCGCTATTCCACATACAAGCATGGGTCCTCCAACTATTCTTCTAGGATAACTCAATCCGCAAAGCATCTTCCCGTGAGGGATTTCACCATAAGGGGACCACTTTGGAGTTCATCCCTTTGTGCACCTTATCAATCATGATAAGACAATAATGAGTCATCTATACATTTTTCCAACAATGCATCATATACCAATGAAACCACATCGATCCATCTTTATCATGTATCAATGAAAACTCATCGATCCATCTTCATCTATGCATTCTCATCAA
>ML789308.1:55841-76424 GCA_009831015.1 Picea engelmannii
TGGTGGGACGTCAACTTCTACTTCAGGTACCAGGAGTGTTGGATCAAAGAAAGGTTGTTGGACACGTGGGGAGCCACATTACCAATGTGACTGCCTAGTGGAGAGGACCATAACATATGGATCAACCGGACCTACTACTGTGGGATATTTGGGCAAGGTCCATCGGATTCATGCAGCGGTGAATAACCACCAGGAAGAGCACCAGTCGACTGTGCTTGAGACGAAAGGTACCGTTGCTGACCAGACCCTTAGTATTTTGATAGATCCAGGTGATACAAAGAGTTTCATTTCTGGTGCAACGCTCAAAATAATTAAGGTAAAGACAGTCGAACAAGACGAGTTTAGCTTTGTATAAATGGCTTTAGGAGCCAAACAAAAAGTTGGTGGGAAGGTTACGAGTTGTAGCCTTAACCTGGGAGAGTTTGTCACTAGGGCCAACCAGTATGTCACGATCTTAGGATCTTATGACATCATGATCAATATGGACTGGTTGGAATCGCATGATGTGATATTCAACTATAAGATGAAACAGTTGAGCTTGGTCGATGATGAGGAACAAAGACACATGATTGTAGGTTGGAACCAGGGAGTTTCCCTGAGGATCATCTCTTTCTTGCACCTACGAAAGAGCATGTGCAAGGGATGTAATATTTATATAGTCCTTGCGTTAACGAGAAGGGAGTAGCAAAAGGTCTAGAACACCTTCCGGTGGTTAGAGAGTTTGTGGACGTCTTCCCTGAGGAGTTACCTAGGATGTCGCCGGAGAGGGAGTTGGAATTTAACTTCGACCTAAAACAAGGAACTAAACCAATAGCAAGAACACCTTATTGGATGTCGACCCTGAAGTTACAGGAGTTGAAATTGCAACTGAAGGAGTTGTTGGAACTAGGACTTATACATCCAAGTGTGTCACTGTGGGGTGTGCATGTTATCTTCATACGAAAGAAGGATGGGTCATGGAGACTTTGCATTGAATATCGTCAATTGAATATCATCAATTGAATATGTTCGATCAGATGAAAGGCGTGACAATGTTTTCAAAGATATAATTGAGATCAGGGTATCACCAATTATGGATCAAGGAGGATGATGTCCCTAAGACCGCCTTTAAGATGAGGTTTGGACATTATGAGTTTATTATTTTACCTTTTGCACTGACAAATTCCCTTGGGGTATTTATGAGTTTGATAAACATGGTGTTCAACGAATACTTGGACAATTTCGTCCCAGTTTTCATTGACGATATTTTGATTTACTCTCAGACAATGGAGGAGCATGACGAGCACTTGCGCTTGGTACTATAGTGTCTATGAGAGAAAAAATTGTATGGGAAATTGTCTAAATGCTCATTTTATCAATTGAAGATTCACTACTTAGGGCATGTCATATCCGACGAAGGTATCATCGTGGATCCAACAAAGGTCGAGGCTATTATGGAATGGCCTACGTCGACGAATGTCCAAGAAATGAATAGCTTCATGGGTTTAGTGGGATACTATCGACAGTTCGTCGAGGGTTTTTCGAAGATAGAAAATCCAATTACGGAGTTGCAGAAGAAGAACAAGAAGTTAGTTTGGACCAAGAAATGCATGAAGGCATTTCAGACGCCCAAGGAGTTGTTGACGATAACACGAATATTGAAGGTCCTTGACACAAACACGGACTTCTTGGTATGGAATGACACATCCAAGGAAGGCTTAGGAGGAGTCTTGATGCAAGACGATCGAGTGATCGCTTACATATCGAGAAAGTTGAGAAGGCATGAAGAGAAGTATTGGACACACAATTTGGAGTTGTTAGCCACTGTATATTCCTTGAGATTTTGGAGACATTACCTGATTGGACAACAATTTGAACTAAAAACGGACCATTGTGGACTACAACATTTACGCAAGCGACTTGAACGCACGACAACGAAGTTGGTCAGAATTGCTTAGTGAGTACGATTTTGAGATTACTTACATAAAAGGGACAATGAATAGAGTGGTAGATGCATTGATTTGGAGACCACTCATATTTTTGGTGATTCCTCTTCTGACGAATCTAAGTGAATATATTCTAACTTTACAACACGACGATGAATGGTACAAAGAGGTCAAGGATTTTATTGGAAAAAACACAATGATGGTACCAAAATTTGAAGGATTTACTATGGAAACGACAGATTATTGAGATTTGAAAGTTGAATTTACGTACCTCCCAACGACGATTTGAGGAGTTTGATCCTAAACAAGGCTCACATGGTAGTGTACATGGCTCACCTAGGAGTCACGAAGATGAGAGAAAACCTTAAACCCTTATTCTTCTGGAAAGGAATGAAGGCAGACATAGTCAACTACATGGAAAAATGGCTAGAATGTTAGCAGGTGAAGGTTGAACATAGACATCCGAAAATATTACTACAACCACACATTATTCATGAATCGAAATGGGAGGTCATTTCGATGGATGTCATTGTTGGATTTCCACTGACGACAAGGAGACACGACTCAATTTTTGTGGTAGTCGACACTCTGATGAAGAGTGTTCATTTTATTCATGTGTGTATGACGTATCATGCACCTGAAATAGCTAGAGTTTTCATTATCGAAATTGTGAGGCCGCATGGTGTGCCTAAGAGGATTTTATCTGATCGAGGATGGATGTTTACCAGACAATTTTGGACTAGTTTCCAAGAGGCCTTGGGAACCCAACTTAACTTTAGTACCGCGTATCACCCGAAAACAGATGGGAGGATCGAGTGAACAAACCAAATGTTGGAGGATATTTTGTGTATGTATGTGATGGAACAACAAAATCATTGGGAGAAATTCTTGCCACTAGTAGAATTTTCATATAACAACAGTTATCAAACCACCATTAAGATGGCGAATTTTGGTTTCTTTACGGGCGTCTATGTCAGATACATTGAGTTGGGATTGACTTGAGGATAGGGTCCTGGTGGGACCTGAAGCAATCCAAGAATTGGAAGACCAAATGGAAACCCTAATACATAGGATAAAAGAAGTGCAGGATTGACAGAAGAGTTATGCTGATGCACGTCGTGTCAATCGTAGTTATGAAGTTGGCAATCGAGTCTTCTTGCGGGTGAAACCACATAAGAGTTTGATCCAGTTTGTAAAGGGTGATAAAATCTCTCCTAGGTTTGTGGGATCCTACGAGATTGTGGAAAAGAGAGGGCCCGTGGCCTATTGAATAGCCTTGCCTGATTCTTGAGGCATACACACGATGTCTTTCACGTCTCTGTTTTGAGACATTATGTTAGTGATTCTCCACATGTTGTTGACATGAGTTCCTTTTTGGTACCGAACGAGGGTGCACTCACGACAGAGCCGATCCATATCCTGGACCATCACATTCGACAACTACGACGTTGAACAATAGATCAGGTCACGGCTCAGTTGGACAACTATAGTCCGCACTTGGCGACCTGGGAGGATGCATATGATATGTGCCAACAGTTTCCATTTTTGTTTGATAGATAGACTTATGATACTGCAATACACTTTATCTCGACACTTATATACTATGAAACTTCAGGACAATGTTTAAACCAAGAGGGAGTGTATGTAACATCTCTCTCTTGTGCACACTAAGTGAACTTATTCTTCGAGGACACTTGCTTGCAAGTGATTCGGGTTATTATATCTATTGGTAGTTTCGATTATGATTATGAGATATTATGGATTTGATGATATGTTATTTGGTTGTATTACATAGACATGTGCTATTGACTGAGTTCTTCTGAGTGTCCAGGAATTTGGACCTCAAGGATGCAGAGGCATTGATGAAACCCCTTGGACTCCGAATCGAATCAGGGAGTGGATTGTTGGGTTTGAATGTTGTTGAGGTGACATATGTACATATGATTAGATGTTATGATGATTGATTATTATTGTTGACATGATTCATTGATAGATGTAGGCTGATGAAATCTTTCCAACCAGACTCACATGTGGAATAGAGGGGTCACACACAAAAACCAAAGACTTTGAGGTAGAGGTGTAGAAACAACCCTGCCACATCCTACTAGCACTCCCTCTGTGGCTCGAATTGTAGGGTAACGATTACCTAGTTTGAGAAGACCCACGATGTCGTGAGGATAGACTGTGACAGTCACTCATGATGATTCTAAGGGACACACAATAAGGAAGGGGCCTTATTCCTTAGAGGCCCTTAGTCTCCCACAAGATCACCTGGCGGAGTATTGACTCCAAGGGTTTGACGTCTACCAAATTCAGTCAAGAGGCAAGTGGCACCCTTGGAGCACATATTGTGTCTTGAAGGGCACGTCACACAAGGAAAATAGAAATAGGAAAGTGGCACCCTTGGAGAACGTAGTGCGTCTTGAAGGGAACATCGCGCAAGGAAAACGGAAAGAGGCGAGTGGCACCCTTGGAGCATGTAGTGTGTTCTGAAGGGCACGTCGCAATTTTAACTGGTAAGTGAATAAAGCTAGTCGAGCTTAAAATGAATGATGTAATAAGTAGATTTTAATGATTAATTTTTACCTTAATAACTGTCACCCAACCTAGTGAAATTAAAACCTAGGAATAAGTAGAACATGTGGTCAAAAATAATAAATAAACAAACATGTAACAAGAAGGGGGGGGGGTAAGAAATTCAAACTTATTTATTAAAGTCAAAATTATAATGGAGATAAAATTTAAAAAAAAAGGGGGTAATGGTTGTTTTTATCTACATTTGCTAAATTAATTTTTAGTTAAAAAGAAAAGAGGGTAAATGGTTGTTTTTATCTACACTTGATAAATTATTTTTTAATTAAAACGGAAAAAGGGTAAAAGGGTTGTTTTATCTACACTTGCTAAATTGATTTTTTTTTAGTTAAAAAGGAAAAAGGGGGAAACTTAAAGAAAAAGGGAAACTTAAAGAAAAGGGGAAACGTAAGGAAAAAGCTGAATGTCTAACTTAGTAAGGAATCTTGCTTTTAGAACTTTATAATTATGAACTCAACTAGGAATTAAGTAAGGCATAATTCGTTAAAGAAGTGTAAGGGAATTTTGGGACATCGAGGAGCATTTTTAGGAATGCTTTAGGTGGGTGAGGGAAATAGGAATAATAAATTAATTAATAAAATTGATTTTCTGGTGCAACTAGGGGATTGGGTGACATGTGTACAGCGGAGGTTTTTCGAAATTAATTATATGGAAAAGGAATTTAATGAGAATTTGGGAAACTAATTACTTGAAAACTCTATAAAAGATATGTCGGAGGAGAAGTATGGACCTTATATTTTTGTGTAACGTTACACTGTTGAAATTTTGTCTTGATTGAACTTTCTCTTGTGAGAGTTGGGATACCCAACTCGGTTAACGAGTGGTAGCTCAACCTTGCGAGGCGATCTGGGTGCTAGCATTCTCTGTTATTGTGTGCATGGCCCCTTTGCATCTCAGGGGGCTCAAGGGGAAGAATATTACCCCTAACATTGGCTAGGAGGTACCAGTGAGGTCACATCGGTTGGCAAGAGAGAGCTAGATGGAGCATGCATGGGACAACGACTCGAAGCTTTCACATTTTTCTATGGTACGCATGTGTATATTTGTATTGAATGGTAGTTTAATTATTTTTCCCGCGCCTTCAGTAATGTACTTTTGTTGTGTTAAAGCTTATGTTTTATTCAATGTAACACAATCCAAAGATTTCATTTTTATCTTCAACAAATTGTCTTGATGAGCCCAACGTTTTATGATCAAAGAACTTAAAGTCATCCCAGCCTTATGATTGTTGTAATTTGAATTTATTTCCTATGGCGAACCCAAACTCTGATTGCAATGACTTCTCTATGTTTGTTTTTATTGATTAATATGAAGAAAAATTGTGTTTTTATCTTCTGTCCCTTATCCTTTAAGTTATTAGTCTGTGCCTGAGTAGTTGGCCAGGAGACAAATCGACGGTCGTCACTCCGGTGTTTAAAGACTTATAGATTCAAATTCATTTCTTTCCTATGCATGGATAATAAGTGAAGGATAAATTTTTCCCAGCTATCTATCCCTTACTTATCTCTACATTTTTCTTTTATGATTAATCTCTAACCCTCGCACCCTCCTTGTGAATGAGTATATCTGCGTTTGATTGATTCATTGTTGAATGATTAGTCTTTGATCTTCCTTGTGAATGAGTATCCCTTAATTCCTTTTCATAGACAACGCTATGTATTGCTTGAAAACAATCTTTCCATAGATACAATACATTTTTAATAGACAACATTATGTATTGTTGACAACGATTTTTCATTAGATACAGTAACATTTTTAATAGACAACAAAATGTATTGTTTGAAAATGATGTTCCAATAGATACAATGACATTTATTGATAGACAACGACGGTGATTGTTGATAGCGAATATTAATGGATAAAGATATTAATGTGAGACAACGGTATAATTGTTGATACCAAAAAGGGAATTAAAGGAGTTTATAGATTACAAGGTACCGGGATGAATTAAGTGGAGCATTTATATACATGTCGATTATAGATTTCAATTAGTGTGGTTTAATATTGATAAGGAATGTATGTTTGGGGGGGGGTAATGATAGGGTTGAAAGATTAACTTAGGCTTCTACAAGGAATTATATGTTAGTGAAGGACAATTGTAGTGAGACGTTTGTTAATAAAATCTTAATTAATTAATAATTGACTTGAAAAACAAAAGAGAGGATTTTAATTGATACATGTTATTGTAGAATGAATTCTCGAGGGAATAATTCATAGATGGCTAATCACATCCTTTAATTGGTGTAGGTTTGCAATAGAATTTGTTGTGCTAGGAATTTAATGTGATGTATGATTGTATAGTAGTCAGATTTCCCTTGCATCTTGTTGACTTGTCGATTGGGTGCTTGGGTTTAGTCTTCCTATATTTTTGACAGTTAATTCGGTCTCCTAGCACATTGGATTTTTCTTGGGTTATTGGTATAGATTGTTATGTTGCGCCTTGGTTACTGTCACACCTATCGCTTGTGACGATGTGATTCCTGATGAGGGGATCATTGTGCGTCCTGATGGATAGATGTGAATGATAACCTGGACAGAGTCTTGGGCTTCCCAATGGGAGCTTATTGTTTGTTGTAAGTGATGTTGGTACTTGGTTCTGCAACACCTTAGTGGGTTTGGTTTTGCACACCGTAGAGGTTTCTAGATACTGGTCATCGAATCTGTTGCATCGGGTTGTTGATGTTGTCCTTTAGCTTGTAGGCATTGTCTTTCTTGTGTCGAGTGAGTAGCCGTTTTTATCTGTAGTTTGATTATCACATGTTTTCGTCCAGTTGCATGATGTGCTAGTATGCTAGGTCGTTGTTGTCTTTTTCCTGAATTCGTAAGTTGTGTTTGTCATCAATTTGTGTTGATTAATTGTTACCATTGATTGCCTTCCTACTTAAAAAAAAAAAAATTGCACTTGGTTTGCATCGCATGTAGTCGTAATGATCGAGGTCGTTACAAAATTTTATCATCATTTCATTCATCCAACAATAGGTTAATTTACTTCTTCCTCACCATTTCTTTTATAGGAAAAATTTCATTGACACATGTACTCTCATGCACAATTAAACAATTTTAAATAATTAAATTAAAGATTATTCACCCACAACACATGTCACACTCTCCCCAAGTTGCATATGTTAAACCCTTTTTTAATTTAATTAATTAATCAATTTCCCTCACACTCCCCAATTTGTTCCTATTTTTCCTCCTATTTGTCTCTTACTTCCCCAATCCCTCCTTTATTATGTCCCCTAACTAAATTTCATTTTGAGTTTGATTAGGAGTCTTATATTAATTAGGATTTAGTGGTTGATTGTCTTAGGATACTAACCCTATGTTGACCACCTATTCTCTCATGAAATTATTTTCTTTTAATTAATAATTTCTTTTTAGTATTTTCATGCACACAATTGCACATGCCCAAATTTGATTTTATTCTCCCTTTTCTAGAGTTTATTATGTCTAACTTCCCTTAACCCAAATTATAATTTTTATTTAATCAAAACATCTAGATTTAGACTCTCTATTAGGTTTTTCTAGTTTTATAATTTAATAAAAAGGTAAGCTCTTTTCTAACCAAATCTAAGCATTTATTTTATTCTATAGACCTTCTAGATTTTTATTGACTCAAAGTTTATACATGCGACCCCTTCAAGACACACTTCTATGCTCTAAGGGTGCCACTCACCATTGACTAGTTTGGAAGTTTGTCGGACACTTGGAGTCAAAACTCCACTGTTATACCCTATGTGATACTAAGGTTTGGCTAAGGAATAAGGTATTTGCCTTATTTAAAACCCCTCAATAATCATCGTGAGAGACTGTATTAGTCTTTCCTCATGACATCATGAACCTCTCGAAACAAAGTAATCGTTAACCTTAGTTCAGGTCTTGATGGGAGTTCTAGTAGGTTGTGATAGGGACACTACCACACCTCTCCCTCATCCATATGGTATATGTGTATGACCCCTTTACTCCATATGTGAGTCGGATTAGCAAGCATCACCATGCCTGCATCCATTGACAAGGATAATGCCAATAATCCACAATATATAAAATCCATACTGATATATATGTGTATAAATCAAGTACTCAAACAAAAATAAAAGTCCACTCCCTGACTTAATCCGAAGTCCAATGAAGTTTGTCAATGCCCTTGACATCCTCATCATGCCATGTTTCATGCACACTCAGGAAACCTTACAATAATCCCCATCAATACTACACATCAAATAAATAACATATACATTTCAACTCTAAATCATAATCTAAACATATAAATCAAACTAATAATCATAATGTACCATGTTTAACAAGATCAATTGCACGCAAGTGTCCTCAAAGAATAAGTTAATGTATAAATGTGATCAGTGCAACTAGATGTTACAAGTAAGATACAACATGTCAGTGCTTGCATGAAAAAGAGAAACATATTGATGAACTATGAACTCAATATGCATAGATAGAGGAGGAATCAAAACTATTAACTAATCAACATGATTGAATGAGGAAAATATCTAAATCCAATGCATTATAATCACATATTGATGATCTTAAGGAGGTAATTAGAAGGTTCATAAGATTATGTGTGAGTTGGTAAAGAAGGGAAAATATAAATACCTTGTTTTGAACTACTACCATATATTTGTGGAGAATGAATGGGATGGAATACAAAAAACAATTCCTAGTGATGTAGATGTAGTAGATGCATGCTGGTTTTTTAATATGGTCATCCAATTTCCAACCTTTCAAATAAAGGGCATGGAAAATCTACTAGAAGTTGTTCCATTTTTTAAGGATATATAAATTGTTGGTGTTGAATTAAGGGAAAGTCAACTAGTGTGGGAAAGGCTTGTTGGTGCCATTATTTGAACCTTTTTTATAGAATGGGTGAAAGTTAGGATTGTTAGATTACTAAGAGGGAGGGAGGNGGGGGGGGGGGGTGTGAATCAGTAATAGATATTTTTAATCCTTTTTAACCATAGTATATAAGTGTTTTTTTATCTTTACGATCAATTTACCAATATCATTGAACAAGTGTAGAATAAATAAACCATGAACAATAATCAATCATACACAATACACAATACACAATACACCAATATTTTTATGTGGAAACCCAATGCGGGAGAAAACCACATAATGTATTTTCTTATATGTCTTTAAGAATTACATTCATTGGAAGCACCAAATTCCTTTATTTTCCAATTGCAACTGGAAGGAGGCTCCAACCCCCTATATTTTCAGGCTACAACCTAAGGGAAGATTTGACCCCCCAATTCTTTGGTTCCAACCAGAAGGACGCTACAAACCCCTATGTTCTCCGGCCAGAAACAGAAGGTGGATACAACCACATATTCTTTCCCCGTCCAACTGTCTTGAAATATAAGTGTCAAATAACTGATGAAACCACTGTCACATTGTCACTCTGAAATATACCATTGTAAATCTGTACCAATCTATGCCAACAACCTATAACCAACCTGTACCAATACCCTGTAATCAACTTGTACCAACATATACCAACAACCTATACCAATAATCTCTTTAATAGATCATATATGATAACATAGATCCCATACCCAATATCAAAATAATATCACTCAAATCATGTGCATCTATGTCTCTCTATTCATGTGCCATACATGTGCATACAATCATAATAATGTGTAATAAACCCTCACATGGACTAGACATGAAACCCTCAATTTTATGTAGCTTCAAACTATACCAACAAATTCAACAACACATCATAACCAAAAACCCTCAACCATGTACCAAGAAATACAAGATATGCCTCAATGCTCAAACCAACAAGATGTACCAATGGTAAATACCTGACATACCAACATTGTATTTCTGTAGATCTAGCTCAAACAGTAAGTGCCATATAACTGATAGCCTGTCTAGGGGAAATCCTCAATCTCCTATAACCATATCTCATGTAGACAATAATATCCAACTACACATAAGAATATGATATACCTTTTGAACCTATAGATAGATCTATTGTACCTAATCACTGTAGAACTTGCTGGGAAATTTCTTTCATACTCTAGGGACCTGGCACCCACATCTGCTCAAGTTTTCATGACTTTTAAAATTGTAAGTGACTTCATCTTATACATTTCATGTATGTATGCTCCTTCCTCCACTACAACCCGCTTATGTATGTTCCTTCCTCCATTGCAACCCATGTACAACTTAGAAACTAGAGTTTTTCACAAATTATGCAACTCTGAAACTTTCGCCGTCAACCCTCCTTTGTTGCCTTAGACTTGCGTAACTTCATATGTGTCAATGAGTACCTGCAATAAACGTTTCAAAAAATAATAGATATTCAATGTGCTCAATAGGTGCTAATAGGATACCCTTGCTCTCTTATTTATACTCTCCAAGTATCTTCATCTAGGGGTTATCTTCTAACTACTTTACCCAACTTCCTCCTTTTAGGGATAACCCACTTCTAACCACTTTTTCCACAAATATTAAACTCACCACTTCTAGTTGCAACTAATTTATTTTTAATTATTTTCTTTTTGCAACAACTTAACTCCTGATTAACTCCTAGTTACAACCACTTTGACTAGTAAACTTCTTCTATGAGCTTCCAGAATAAATTGACTTCTTTGATCTTCTAGGGGCTTCTAGATAACTCATGAGGGTTCTCCAACTTCACAAATCCATAACTCCCTTACCGTGAGGAGTTATGTGACATACCACATGTCACTAGAAACATAATGATATGTACTATCCATCTAGAATAGTCTCACCTAGAAATTCACTGATCTCCATTACATTATTCTTCAAACTAACTCAGGTTCCTTAACCACACTGTTGGGGATACCGAAATTTTCTACCAGACTTGCTTCAAGGGTTGACATCAATGAAAACCAACCCAATTAATCAACAATCTCCCCCTTTGGCATTGATGTCAATACTCTGATGCAACACAAAAGTCATATCTCTCATGCTCCCCCTTGGAATATCATGCCTCTATGCTCTCTCTCCAAGAATCTAACTCTCTCTCCATGCATATGATGAATCTCTCCCCATTTGACATCAATGACAAAGGTAACTTATTGTCGGGGTTTATCCCCCTAACTGAACTGTCCCTAGGGTTGCTCCTCCTGACTAAACTCTTCCTAAGACTGCTCCCCCAAACTGAATTGTCCTCTTTATGGTGCTTCCTCATGTAAATCTAATACATATAAGAATAACATTCAAAATTCATTGTGTAGCACAAACTATGCCAATTTTCCAGCGAAGATACTCAAAAGATTCCCTTGGAAGCGGTTTTGTAAAGATGTATGCAATCTATTCTTTGAGCCCAACATACTCAACTCAAATGTTCTTATCAACAACTTGTTCTCGTAGAAAATGATACTTGATTGGAATGTGTTTTGTCTTGGAGTGCATTACTGGATTCTTTGAGATACTTATGGCACTTGTATTATCACAATATATCGGAATGGGCTCATCATACTCAACTTGTATATATGTCAATGTTTGTTTCATACACAGAACATGTGTACAACATGTTGTTACTGCAATATACTATGCTTCGGTTGTAGACAATGATATTGATGATTGTTTCTTTCTTAGCCAAGATACAAAACACTCACCCAAGTAGAACGTTGCTCCACTTGTACTTCTCTAGTCATCAATGCAACCTGGCCAATATTCATCTTTGTAGGAAATAAATGATATATCCTTTCCTTTTGGATACCATAATACAAACTCTTCTATACCATTGGGATATATGAATATCCTCTTTACTTCTAGAACATGTGATTCCTTTGGTGCTACTGTACCACCTGTCCAACTGCATGCATTACATCTGGTCTGGATGTTGTCACATAAAGTAAGATTCCAATCATTTACATGTAATTCCTCTGATCTGTAGACTTTGAATCATCATATTTACTTAAATTACAATTGGTCTTCGTAGGAGTATTGACTGGCTTGCAATCTTCCATTCCAAACCTCTTTAGCATTTCTTTGATATACTTGGTTTGCAAAATAAAAACACCTTGGTTGCTTTGACATATATGAAGACCCAAAAAGAAGGATAATTCTCCAAGTAGTGACATTTCGAACTTATTCTTCATAACCTTTGTAAATTTATGTCTCATCCTGTCATCATCACTTCCAAAGATAATATCATCAACATAAACTTCAATTAACAAAACAATATCTTGATTTACCTTGATGTAGAGGTTGTTGTCTACATTTCCTTTCCCGATGATCCAGGTGGATATCGGTGGCCACCCACCTTTTCCAACTGGCTCAAAACAACTTTCTAGCAATTTTGATAATTTACTATTTTTAGCAGTTTTTCGGGTCCTGAACTTCCGGAGCCGTTTTGAGGCCCTAAACGACGTTTTTTGGGGTATGTTGTGGTTACAAAATTTCATTGTGAAATTTTGTGCAATTGTTGTATTCCTCGGATAGATCTTTCCAATGGGCTATCATACGCCTAAAACGAAGATCATATGCAAAATTTACGACCCCGGGAAGTTGATGTACTGACTTACCCAAACTGGGCCCACATGACTTTTGGCGCTTCATCTCCTAGGGTTAGGTTTTTTGGATGTTTAGGGTTTTTGAAACTCTTGTTTATTGTAAAAAGGCTTTGAGAGCCTCATTGTAATTTTCTTCTTGCGAATGAGAGCATCTGTCACATCTCTTCTCAGAGATAAGTCGCCACCATTCCAACAAGCTTGTTTTCCGCTGCATTTTACAGTTTCAACTTATTTCCTTATTGAATAGAAAAACAGTTTTACTGTATCTCCGTTATTCTGTGTTAAGCATATGGTAATAATCTATACTCATTTCGTTCTTCTCATAAAATCTGGATCAGTGGTATCAGAGCGGTCTGCTCCTTGTCGTCTTAATGCATGTCCCCAACGAGGTTGGAGTACAAAGATTTGGGTCTCGAGCTTGTTTCTCTTGAGGACAAAATCTCTCGCACACCCAAGAAACCTCTCATGGAAGGAGAAAAGAAAGATGATGGGATAGGAGATCCTTTCAAACTGTTGATTGAGGAATCCCTCATGCAATAGAGGAACGAGATGGTGGATAATTTCGTGCAAATCCTTCAGCGGCTACCAACATGCAACACATCTTCTTCGAGCGGAGGCACCGCCCCCTTCAAGGTACAAATAAACTTCTATATTCCTATATTTGAAGGTCATATAGATGCAGATGATATAGACAAGTGGTTGAATCTACTAGAAGGGTATTTTTCTGTCCATAACTTTTCGAATAGAGAAAAGATTACTTTTGCGCTCCTCAAAGCCATTCCCCATGTCAAAGATTGGTGGGAAAATTTCTGTGAGCAAAAGGAAACAGAGGAACCCTCATTATTTACAGTCACGACCACCTGAGAATCCTTCAGGGATGTTATTAAGGAACAATACTACCCTGTCGAAAGTTATGACGACTTATATACCAAATGGACCACACTGCGGCAAGAAAGAGACCAAGCAGTGCCAGATTTCACAAATATCTTCCATACCTTGCGCACCAAGATGGGTATTAAAGATTCAGAGCGACATATGGTGCTCAAGTATCATGGTGCTCTACATAGATACATCTAGACCGAAATGGAATTTCTGGACATCTCATCCTTGGGCACGACCTACCGATATGTTGTCAAAATCGAGCAGAAGCTCAAACAAAAGACATGACAATTTGGGTCGGGGAACCCCTCACAAAAAAAACCAGGAAAAGGTGGCCCCAACCCACAGAACAAAGAGCAGAGCAAAGATGGATAGTATAAGGACAACCAGTCCAAGCCACAAGCAAAGAAGGACACTGGAAAGACAAAGAAAGATACTGGGAAGTGGTGCGACTTCCATAAGAGCCCTTGGCATAACATTGTTGATTGTCACTCAAAGCAGTCATTGGTGGCCAAAGTGAAAGCCTCTGAATCAGATGCAGGTTCTGACTTAGAGTCAGAACCATAAAGGGGAAGATGGATCATTGATGCAGAACCCAGTGCCACCGTTGCTACCACCAAGCTTCAACATGGTGAACTAGATGAGCCATAAGAAGGAGAGCACCTCTTCCATTCACAGATGTGGGTAAAAGGCACCCCGCTGCACTTCATCGTTGATAGTGGTAGCCAGAATAACTTCATCTCAGCAAAGGTCATCAAGCGGTTGGCCTTTCCGACAACACCGCACCCACAACCCTACACCATTGGATGGCTCCACCAAGGAAGCAATCTCCACGTCAGCCAACAATGTCGACTGTTATATGACATCAAGCTTTTCAAAGATGAGGTATTGTGTGATGTTGCTCCTTTCAAAGTTTGTGATGTTATTTTGGGCAAACCTTATTTATGGAAACGTCATGCTATATATGATTCTAGGCCTCGTAGTGTTATTATTAATTTGAACAATAAATTGTATAGGATACTTGAGGTTGTCCCACCTAGTGCTATTTCCTTGATCTGTGCTAAGCAATGTAGGAAGATCATCTCTCAGACGGGGAAGTTTTTCTTCTTCGTGATTCGCTCTCAGAATGAGATAAAGATCACAACCACATCCAGGGTCTCTGCAGCCGACCTCTCCACACAATAGAAGCAAGTAGATAAGGTCATGGAAGAATACTTAGATATCTTCTCCTTACCTACTAGGGTACCTCTGCACTGCCAAGTCAAGCACCCCATCGATATGACCCTCGGTGAACCTCTGCCCAATGGGCCAGTCTATCATATCTCTCTATTAGAGAATGAGGATATTAAGTAACAGATCCAAGAATTTCTCCACAAGGGGCACATCCATCCCATCTCATCACCTTGCAGGAGACCAATCGTGCTGGTACAGAAGAAAGATGGAACCTGGCAACTTTGCATTGATTACCAGGCTCTAAATAAAATCACAGTCAGAAACCAGTACTCGATTCCCCAAATTGACGACCTCCTTGATCAACTCATGGGGGACAAATACTTCAGTAATATTGATCTAAAGTTTAGCTACCACCAGGTTCCGATAGAACAAACAAATGTATGTAAGACCGCCTTCAAGTCAAAGGAAGGCCTTTTTGAATGGTTGGTCATGCCCTTTGGTCTGACAAATTCTCTAGCCACTTTCATGAGGATGATGGATGATATCCTGCAACCATTCACCAATACTTTTGTAGTGGTGTATCTAGATGAAATTCTCATTTACAGCAAGACTTGGGCCGAACACTTGCAGCATATTCAGTAGGTTATGCACACCCTGTGGCAGCACAAGCTATACGCCAACTTGGAAAAATGCTCCTTCAGCATGGAGAGGGTCCATTACCTAGGCTACATCATTGATCAACATGGCGTACATGTGGATCCAGCCAAGATCCAATTCATCTGTGACTGGCTAGCCCCAACCACACTCACTGAGATTCGAAGCTTATTGGCCCTTGCCAATTTCTATCGCAGGTTTCTGTTGGGATTCTCCCATATTGCATGGGCCCTCATCGAAATAACCAGGGGTGGTGGTAAGGTGAAATTTGCGTGGGGTCGGCCCCAAAAACAAGCGTTTGATGATTTGAAGCAATGCTTGTGCTCAACCCCAGTACTTTCACTACCATACCTGCAACAACCCTTTGAGATTGAGACTGATGCTTCAGACTATGCTGTGGGTGTCATTCTCATGCAGCACGGCCACCCCGTGACCTATCATAGTGAGACACTATCAGATGTTTTCCATAAGTAACCTACTTACGACAAAGAAATGTACTCCATTGTGCAAGCCTGCCGCTAGTGGAGACATTACATTCTTGGGAGGGAGACAATCATCCAAACTGATCATAAGCCACTGCAATTCATGCAGACACAAGGAAAATTACAGAATGACCGCCATCAAAAGTGGTCCACATACTTGCAACAATTCCACCTCAACATCAAGTATAAAGCAAGAAGCACCAACCGCATCGCTGATTGCCTCAGCAGACCACCAGTCGCGGCACTCACCACAGTGCTAGACTCTTGCAGTCATGAGACCTCTGGATGGTCCCAACTCTATGAGACAGACCCAGACTTCGCCACCACCTACCAAATGTTGGGTGCAAAGGAACTTGTCAATAATTTCCATATTTAGGATGGGTTGTTGTGTTGTCTGGGCCATATATGTGTTCCATCAAGCGAGCGAGCGAAGCTGATCTAGGAAGCCCACTACAGTCAGGTGGCAGGACACTTTGGTGTCGAAAATATAGTGGCGATGCTACAAAAACATTTCTACTAGCCGAAACTTCAATAGGAGGTCAGCAAGTATATCAGGTCTTGCACTGCTTGCGCTATTGCCAAACCAACCACAAAGAAATAGGGCATGTACACCCCTCTTCCTACTCCTGATAGGCCATGGGAATCCATCTCAATGGACTACATGTCAGGCCTCCCATCCACCAAGCGGGGAAATGACTGTGTTTTCGTGGTTGTGTAATATACCAGATATAAAATGTATGCAGAACATAAATAAAATGCTAGTAATGGTAGAATGACAACAATATAACCAGAACATTCACCACAATAACACTGAAATGATATAAGAATAACAACATAAATAGCACTTTGAATCTAAAAGAAATGTTCACGGGCCTCTTCGAGGGGGCAAACTCCAGTTGAGAAAATCTCTATTACAATAATCTCCAAGGTAGGGTTCTCATACCCTTGACTCCTATTTATACTAAAAAGAAGCATCTAGAGGAAGATCCTTCTAGAA
The DNA here is from genome assembly GCA_009831015.1 of Picea engelmannii. Taxonomy (NCBI): domain Eukaryota; kingdom Viridiplantae; phylum Streptophyta; class Pinopsida; order Pinales; family Pinaceae; genus Picea; species Picea engelmannii. Next base: position 73,057 of record ML789308.1, read on the forward strand.
GYGAAAGCTTCTATTAGGTCTTCTTACATCTTCCTTATTCTATTTTATTGAAAGCCCTTATTAATATTGACCTTTATTACATCYGAATATATTGTTCTACCTATGTGCAAGTTAGGACCCTAACATGTCCGCCCCCTTAAAAACAACCTTGTCCTCAAGGCTTGAGATGAGGAAATTGYTGCAGAATGGTAGTTGGTTCCCAAGTGGCGTCTGTTGGAGTTGAATCTTTCCACTGGACTAGCACTTCCTTGATGGTTCTCTAACATAGGCGAYGCTCACRCTGGTCCAAAACTGCTTTTGGTTGTATCCAAATGGATCCTTCTTCAACTAACTCTGGAAGGTTGGTTTGAATTTGGCACTTACCTCCAATCACCTTCTTTAAGCATGAAACATGAAAAATAGGATGTAGCTTCGAATGGTTGGGCAAAGATAACTGATAGGTGACTTGTCCCACATGCTTGAGCACGGTATTAGGACCATAAAATTTGGGCACTAGCTTCTGACAATGCTCAACCTTGAGGGAAGTTTTCTTGTAAGGTTGCAGTAGAATAAACACCTGATCCCCTTCTGCAAATTGACGTTCAGAGTGACCTTGATCTGCTTGTTGTTTCATGTGATTCTGTGCCATAACCAAATTCTCTTTGAGGGTACGGAGAATGGCCTCTCGAGCTGTAAGTGTTAGGTCAACCACCTAGACCTTTGAGGCACCTGGTAAGTATGAGAGAACTGAAGGTGGCTTCTGTCCATATATCACTTCAAAAGGAGTCATGTGTGTAGATGTATGGTATGAAGTGGTGTACCACCATTCAACTAGGGGTAACCATTGAGCCCACTAAATTTTCTTTTCCGAGTCAAAAGACCTCAAATATGTTTCCAAACACTTGTTGACAACTTTCGTTTGGCCATCAGTCTGGGGATGATAAGTTGTGTTGAGATGCAATTCTGTGCCTTGTATCTTGAACAGTTCTTGCCAAAAATTGCTTGTAAAAGAGTTGGGTCGCGATAAAAAACAATAGAGTGCAACATGCCATGAACCTTGAAGACTTGATCCATGAAGATTTGAGCCACCGTGGATGTTTTAAATGGGTGTTGAAGGGTGCATAAATGAGCATACTTGGAAAGGCGATCAACAACCACCATGATGACGGATTTATTTCCCAATTTGGGTAAGCCGGTAATAAAATCCATAGAGATATCCTTCCAAATAGTAGGTGGAATCAGGAGAAGTTGTAGTGTGCCTGATGATTTGATTGTTTCTCCCTTGTTGCGTTGACACATGTCACATTCAACAAAAAAATTACGAATGTTCTGTTTCATACCATCCTAGAAAAAGGAATGTTTGACCCTGTCATAGGTTTTGGTGAACCCAGAGTGCCTTGCTGTGGGTGTAGCATGAAGCTCAGAAAGTATCGTGGATTTAAGCTTTGATTGTTTACTTAAATACAAACGACCTTTGTATTGAAGTTCCTCATGGAGACAAGAGTACCCTGGGGAAGCTGGAGCATTGGACTGCAATTGCTGGATCAATTGCGAACTTTTGGGATCTTGTAGCCATTCCTGGCGAACGGCTTGGAGCCAATCTGGTACAATGAATGAAAGAGAAAAAAGGGATCCTTCATCTTCATATTTTGGGGAAAGTGCATCTGCAACCACATTTTCTTTGCCTTTCTTATAAATGATCTCATAATCATATCCAAAGATTTTAGTCACCCATTTTTGTTGTTCTGGGGAGGAAATGCGTTGTTCCAGAAAATACTTGAGGCTTTGATGGTCTGTCTTAATTTGGAACTGTTGCCCCAATAGATAAGGATGCCATAGATCCACGACATGCAGAATAGCCAACATTTCCTTTTCATAGATGGATTTGCCCAGATTTCTTTTAGATAGTTGCTTGTTGGTAAAGGCCAAAGGTCAACCCTCTTGCATAAGGACAACACCAATTCCTTTCCCTGAGGCATCACATTCCAACACAAAGTTCTTTGTGAAATCGAGAAGGGCAAGGAATAGAGTGGTGAACATGGCCATCTTCAAGGTTTGAAAAGCTTGAGAAGCAGCTGGAGTCCAAGTGAAAGAGTTCTTTTTGAAGAGAGCAGTGAGAGGTGTTGCAATCTTTCCATAATTCTTAACAAACTTGCGATAATACCCTGTTAAGCCTAGAAATCCATGCAATCTCTTAAGAGTATTTGTGTGAGGCCAGTCTTTCATAGCTTCAATCTTTTTAGGATCCACCCTGATGCCATATTTGCCAACCAGATGACCCAAGTATTCTACTTCTGAGGTGCCAAAAGCACATTTAGACTGTTTCAGGAAAAGTTGGTGCTGAGAAAGTAGAGGGAGAACTCGATCCACATGAGCAAGATGGTATGTCCAGGTTTTTTTATAGATGAGGATATCATCAAAGAAAGCTAAGACAAAATGGTGTAGAAAAGGATGAAAGACATGATTCATGAGGCTTTGGAAGGTGGACGGGGCATTACACAAGCCAAAGGGCATGACCAAAAAATCATAGTGGCCCTCATGAATTCTAAAGGCAGTCTTGGGAATATTTTCCTCTTTCATACATATCTGGTGGTAGCCCGAACGAAGATCCAGTTTAGTGAAGAATTGGGTGCCACTCAATTCATCTAGGAGGTCATCAATGACAAGAATGGGGAATTTTTCTTTGATGGTAAGTTTGTTGAGGGCACGGAAGTAAGGACACATTCACCAAGAACCTTCTTTCTTCAAGACCATGACCACGAGAGACGAATAGGGGCTCGTACTAAGGCAGATAACACCTACATTAAGGAGTTCTTGGACCATTTTCTCAATTTCATTTTTTTGGGAAAAGGGGTGACGATACAGACGGATATTGAGAGGAAGGCTTCCTGGTACAAGGGGAATGGAATGATCATGAACACCACAAGAAGGAGGGAGGACTTAGGGAGTGGAAAAAACCAATTGATGTTTAGAAAGGATGGCTTGGAGGTCTTGCGGTACGAAGGGTGTCTTTGTTGCTTGTATGGCATGGACTTGGGCGATAACACCAGAATGACCCTTTTTGAGCAGCTTTTCCATGCGATGGGAACTGATGATCTCAAGTGAACTGACAGTGATGCCTTGGAACTTATATTGGTGGCCCTCCTGGTCAAATTGATGGTTGTATTTAAAATCCATGAGAATGGGACCCAAAGTCCTTAGCTAGTCTGCACCCAGCACAATGTCACAACCTCCCATGTCAATAGTAAACATATGGGATTTCAGGTGGTAGTCACCAATTTGGAGACACACATTTTCACAACACCCTCCACATTTCATGGAACCACCATTGGCAATCATGATTTGGAAATTATTGACAGCATGGATGTAGCAATGAGTTTCTTGGGCAA